>CAUYON010182374.1:0-55614 GCA_963573935.1 Arctocebus calabarensis | reverse complement strand
TTTATATAGTGATCAAGGAAATGCCATGAAGGATATCTGTAACAGTATGATCAAAATATTTCTGAATGTATATGAATCGTGCCCTGTGATTGCACCAATGTACATAATTATGATTCAATAAAATTATTTAAAAAAAAAAGTCCAAAAACAATAGATGCTGGCACAGACACTTCGACATTGTTGGTAGGACTACAAACTACTACAATCTCTATAAAAAACAGGATTGAGATTCCTTAAAGAACTAAATATGGACCTACCACTATTGCTTTGTATTTTTCCAAAGGAAAAGAAGTCATTTTATTAAAAAAAAAAAAAAAAAAAGTACTCCACTGTTTATTGTGCACAATTCACAATTGCAAAGATATGGAATCAACTCAAGTGCCCATGAATTTGTGAATGAATCACAAAATGTGGTATATGTTTACCAGGGGATACTGCTCAACCATAATATTAATTAATGCCTTTTGCAATGATTTGGATGGAATTGGAGACCATTATCCTAAGTGAAGTATCTGAAGAATGGAAAAACAAACACTGTGTGCACTCGCTGTTAAAATGGAACTAAGTGATGTGCACAGAGGGAAGTAAAACTCATTGGAAATCATGTAGGTGGGAGAGGGCAGGAAAACCTACCTAATGAGCATAACGAACAGTGTCTGGGTAATGGGTATCCAGATAGCCCCAACTCAAGCATTACAAAAGGGATCCGTGTAGCCAAAAACATTTCTATCCCCATAATCGTTTGAAATAAAAATAAACAATAAAGGAGTTTCTTTTCTATGTGGATAAAGAAGAAAACCTAATATGTACTACAAAACTTTGACCTACTGAAATAAAATTTTATGGTGCTTATACAGGAAAATGACTCAAAGCCATATATATAAATGGATGTTTCACATGAGTGAAGAAGAGGACACTAGTTGGATTGCCTTTAGGCAAATGATGTGCAGGGCACATATCTGGTAATTTAAAAGAGTGCTGCCAACATTTATAAATTATACATTTTTATATTCAGATTGCAATTTTTTTTTAAAAAGCACCACTTGTGGCAATACTGAGCCATCATTCCTATGGGGCACATGGGATTGGGTGGGAGAAGAGGTGGCTTTATTCAGAGGAGAGAAGCTGTTTCCGACACTGAAGCTCTGTATGGTTCTATCTTGCTGCAACCAGCCCAGTTCATTCATTAAGATCCTGAGCCCCATATGCAATAGAGTTTTCTCCATCTGTGTTAAACTAGTAACTCCTGTGGACATTTGGATGTGAGCTTTACCATAGGTTCGCAATCTAAGCCCCTCAAGAAGGTAGGTAGGGCTGCCTGGTACTGGGCTTCAGGGGACAGGTAATAAGATGGCATACACACAAGCACCAAGACAAAAAAGCGGAGGTGTGTTTAATTAGAAATAAGTATTCCAGCTGACTAGATCACAATGTTAAGCATAACACCCAAAAGCCTTAAAAAAGCATAGTCAATGGGTATTCTTTTTTTTCTACTCCAACCTGTCCCCTAATTATTACAGCCGGACCACTTCCCAGTCAGAACTTGCTTTTCATGTTGGTTTGTTTCACCTTAGAAGTCATAGTTCTTAGTGGATTTCTGGTCACTGTTATTTATCCACCTTAGCTGTGATCTTCCTGACATGGTTAGTGACTTGTGGTCAGAATCACCACCAGAGTAACAAGGCTGTGCTCCTACTGGGGATAAATTTTTTAAGATGCTACATTGTCACGTAGCTCTTCCCACAAACCTTTGTAACAAATAGTTGTCATACATTGCTGTTCTAAAATTGAAAAAGTGTGTTTCTGGATTATACAAAAGTTAAGAACACTATAACTTAAAATTTGGCTTTTTGTTTGTTTAAATAATGTAGTCAACTTATAGACCTAAAAAAGTAGAATATATAATGCAATAATTTTAAATGATCTTAACTGTTCATGCTTTCAGAAAGTTGATTTTGCTGGCTTAATAAAACACTAATTCTCCCTGACACTAAAGTATTAATACAAGAAAAGAAAAATATGAAAAGAGTAGGATTTTTTGTGTGTGTAAAAATAAAGTTCTTGTAGAATGGAGATATAAAAACATGACAAAGTACCTATAAACTTGTTTATTGATATTAATTTCCCCAAATATTGAATGATGTCAGTCCTATAAAATTGAATTGCTTCACTGTCAAGGTAATTTGGTTGTCGTGTGTAAGGTCGGTAACTACAAGGTCTTGCAAATGAACATTACTCTTTGTGGAAAAAAGCTCGGTGTGCAGTTTGGAATGTCCTGCCTCTCTGCCCTTTGAAACTTCATCTGGTCCCAATTACCATCTGCTCCTAATTTGATTCAGTAGCAGAGGAGATGGGCTTCTGTGCTCAAGTTGTAGCAGGCACATTTCATTAGGACCAGTTCACATGTTGTTCTTTATATATCAGCTAAAGTTTATACAAAACTTTATATAGACTTAACTGCTTTACGAAGTTCTATCTAACATGCATTGAGCTGCGCTCTGGTCACTCATTTTTGGCCTTTTAGCTGTCAAGTTCACTCTAAACATTATGTGACTTTTTAGCTAGTTAAATAAACAAGAGCTTCTGCTCTATCTCTTACATCATTTTATTTTTCCACTTCAGAATCATAAAGCAATTGTATTTATGACTTTTGAACAGATCAGTATATGTTTTCTGGGGCTCTCAGTTACTAGTCTGTTTGGTTCAGTTTCTCTAATATGATAAAACCACTACTATGGACCCTGCCCTGCATACAGCATTTAAGATGATTGCATAGCCTTTGCCTTGAATTTTTATGCTTTTGAAGAAAAGACATTAACTATGAAGACCCAAAGCCAAAGAATCTTCAATATTTTATTTTATTATTTTTTAGCACAAACAAATCCAGAGAACCTAAACCATCTTTGTAGTTCAGCTGAGAGTTGTTTTTTTTTTTTTTTCCTGCTCACTGCTATCCTGTACCCACAAGTGTTCTTGGGTGCTAGTCAAAAACAGAACTGGGTGTGACTGGCTCTGGCTGTATTCACCACAAGCGTAGAGATGTGGCGTGTGGGCGCTTGCTGGGCAAACACTCTGGTTCTCAGCCTTCTCTTTCCATCCAAATAAAATGCCACCCATCCATCCAAGGCAGAGACTGGTAACCCATGGCCATAAAACTGGTCTGCTACCTGTTTTTATATGTTTTAAGAGCTAAGAATCATTGATTGTATATTGCTAAATGATTGAAAATAAATCAAAAGAAGAAAAATTTTTTATTAAATCATAGCTGTGTACATTAATGCAATCATGGGGTACAATGTGCTGGTTTTATACACAATTTGAAATATTTTCATCCAACTGGTTAACATAGCCTTCACGGCATTTTCTTAGTTATCATGTTATAGACATTTATATTCTATGCCTAGTAAATTTCACCTGTACCCATGTAAGATACACCTGAAAGACACATAAAAGGACACAAACATCAACTTTTAGTGTATACAAATGAAGTTGTATTAGAATATAGCTATGCTCACTCACTTGTTTATGTATTGCCTGTGTCTGCTTTCTGAGTACAATAATAGGTTGAGAAGTTACACAGAGACTATATAGCCCATAAAGCTGAAAGTATTTCCCATTTGACCTTTTATAGAAAGTTTGCCAATCCCTAACCTGAGACATCATACACACATATTACCTCCTTTCTGAATTTCTCATTCACCTGTTCACTGGACAAGAGAAACCATCTAAGCTATCATCCCATCAGCTTTTCTTTCTAGCTCCTGAATCTTTCCTCCAAATAGTGTGGAGAAATTTTAACTTATCAAAACCCTATAACTCATTATTCAAATAGGGAAGGGAGGTGAGAGGTCTCTAGCAAGCCAGAAGCTGCTGTCCTGTGAACCTGACCTGAGTTCTTTGAGCCTCATAACATGAAACAATTCATCCGTCTATGTCAAAGTGTTTCCATTAATTCTAATAAGGAAAACTGTATTCCTCCAAGTAACTTTTCTATAGCACTATTTTGAATAAACTAATTCTGTAACACAATTTAATAAACCATTTTGGCTATAATTGGGTTATAGCCTTCATATGAAAGCTATAAATTAGCTTCATAGTAGGGCTGAGTACATTGGATACTTTTTCTTCCATTCCTGAGATACTTTGCTAAGAAGAATATGTTCCAGTGCATCTTAGAAGGGTACAGATGAAACTTACTAAATGCAGAATACAAATGTCTTCATACAATAACTAAAAAAATGCCATGAAGGCTATGTTAAACAGTTTGATGAAAACATTTCAGATTATATATGAAGCCAGCACATTGTACCCCATGATTGCACTAATGTACACAGCTATTTTTTAAGAAAAAAAATAAATAAATAAACCATTTGGCTTCTTAATTTTCTAAAATCTTCAGCAGATAAATTACATAATTTTTAAATGAATTTGGCTATGTCTTAATTCATAATATCTCCTCCCCCTTAAAATTTCTAAAATTTTCTATGATCTGAGACTTAACAGATAGGTGATATGTTTGCCAAATGGCAAAGTTTGACCACTCTAGCTAGTTCTATTAAGCACTAATTTATCTAGTTGTATTATGCTCCGTAAAACTCCCCAATACATGACAGTGATAAGTAAACTATTAGGTTGGATTACATTACTTAAAATACATTTCCTCATCTTCTGTCTTTATTCTCACACAATATGCATAACTGATTATAACTAACATATTTTATTTTTAATATTTTGTTCATACAGATAGCCACTGGTAAGATTTCTTTCTTTTATAGCATAATCTCATGTTATTAAAATGCTTATTTTTAAATACAATAAAAATTTCATTTTATGTTCTTAATTCCAGACAATATTACAACAAGCTAAATGCATTTAAATTATTTATATTAGATTCTTAGTTCTGAAAAATAATGTTTGATCATGAAGAAATATAGTTTGGGGCCAAGAGAAAATGATTATATTTCAACTAATTCTTGGAAGAATATCCAAAAGCTTTCATTACCTTTCAAATATGCACTTTTTCAAAATATTGAATGCAAATTAAAACCACCCTGAGATACCATCTAACTCCAGTGAGAATGGCCTATATCACAAAATCTCAAGTTTGCAGATGCTGGCACGGATGTGGGGAGAAAGGAACTCTTTTACACTGCTGGTGGGACTGCAAACTAATAAAACCTTTTTTGGAAGGAAGTATGGAGAAAGCTCAAAGAACTCAACCTAGACCTCCCATCTGATACTGCAATCCCATTGCTGGGCATCTATCCAGAAGAAAAAAAAAAACTTTTATTATAAAGACATTTGTATGAGGCTGTTTATTGCTGCCCAATTTACAATTGCTAAAGTGTGGAAATAGCCTAAATGTCCTTCAACCCAGGAGTGGACTGGTAAGCTATGGTATGTGTATACAATGGAATATTACTCAGCCATCAAAAATAATGGAGCCTTTGCTGCGTTTGTAGTAACTTGGATGGAGGTGGAACACATTATTCTTAGTGAAACATCACAGGAATGGAGAAGCACGAATCCTATGTATTCAATTTTGATTTGAGGACAATTAATGACAATCATTGACACAATAGGGCATGGGGAAAGGAGAGAGCAGATAGAGAGAGAAGCAGGGAGGGGGTGAGGGAAAGAAAACCAAAAAATAAAAATAAAAAAAAAGAAAATAGTGTCTAACTTTCATATAAATTGGATTCAATTTGACTAAAGTATATTACTTAAATATTAATTTTGTAATTCAACTTGTCAATATGTTGTTTAGGATATTGCATCCTCATCTACAAGTGAAACATGTTTGTCATTTCTCTTTATAGCAATATATTTTCTCCAATTTCAATATCAGGTGTATCCAGATCAAGTAGAATGATATTGAAATATTTCTTTTTTTTATTGTTCATAAGATTTCTGGAATTGCTTGTTTTGTAAAATCATTGTGGTCTATGAGTTTATGACAGTTTGAACTTTGTTATTTTATTCAATTCATTGCTTAATTACTGTTTTCCTGTGAATGATTATACTGTGGTTAATATGTTAGCATAGCAGTATGTATTCCCAGATAGTTTTTTGTTTGTTGGGAGGTTGGGCTTTGGGGGGCAGAGTTAATACTTTGCATGAAATATCTTACCTTATAACAGTGAAATTGCTTTCTCTTTTGTCTTGTGATTTTTGAGGTTAAATTTAAGTTTTTATGTGAGTAGTACTATAATACCTATCTTAAGTGTCTTGCTTATACTGTATCACATCATACCTTTGTTTAATTCTTAATAAACGGTTCACTTGTTAAAAAAATTGAATGCAATCATATATTTAAATAAAAATATGTTGGCAACAGGAGTAATATTTGGCTGACATGGGAAAAAAAACACTATAATACTGTTTCTCCAAAATTAAAGAACATAAGTCACATGTCTTGAATAGACACTTTAAAAGGCTGGGAAATACCAGCTGAGATTGAACTGGGAGGTCTGCCTCGGACTGGAAGCATCCCCAGCTGTGTAACTTCAGGCCAGTTACTTAACCTTTCTGAGAATAATAAGATTATTTGGTTGGTAAATATGTTAAATGTGGATTACACGGCTTGCAATATTTAAAGCTCTAGACTATTTGTCTGGCATAGAGAAAGCAATCAGCTTTCCTCGCTCAATCTCTTTCCCGTTCTCCTGCCTGCTCTTCTATTTCTCCTCCTTTATAGTTGCCCTTCTGTTTTTGTATTCCCTTCTTCCTTCTGCATTGCACATATGAGCTAGGAGGTAGTCCCAGACTCACTGCAAGGAAGCAGAATAAAAAAACAAAACAGGTCAAATTTGTGTGTCTAACCTCCTTTCATAAGTGGTTGCTTTATTGTGCCTCTCCTTAAAGTGAAGGAAAAGTAAAATGACTAGACAGAAAGTTTGTTCTATTTTCAGAACTGAATTCCCGTCCTTGTTGGCCATCTGAACTTTTCTTCTTAAATAAAAGTTTTCTATGGCTTAGCTTAGAATGAGGGTGTATAAGTGAGAATTTATTGCCTAAATATTTGAAGGATTAAGAAGCCATACTTATCCAGATTACTCAAACATTTTATCTGGGAACTCATTCTAACCCCCCCAAAACACTGTTAAGACAATGGTCAGATCAAAAGAATTATGGGTAATGCCTTGCAAAGTGTATGCATTGTAGATTAGATGACTATACTCAGGATGAAGATGACGAGAAAAAATTGGCTGAGATAGACAGAGAAACACCGCAGGATAACAAGTCACCAGTGAAGGTGGTGACAAGTACCTAAGAAAATCAGTAGCAACAAGTTAAAAATAGAACTCAGCTATCTGTGCTTGTGCGAGATTATTTCTGAGACCGTAGTGAGAAGTGCAAGCCCTGGTACGGCCAGCTGACCTCTGAAACAGAAGCAATGCTGATGCACCCCAGAGAGGGAAATGGAAATCCACACATTTATTTGCTTTTCCCAGCGCCTGTGGTTAATCAGTACTGAATCAGGACTTTGAGTATCTTCTTCGTCTAAGACTGGGACCAGACCAAGAGGATACATGACACGGTGCTTTTGACCATCCTGACCAGAACCACAAAACATAGGAAATTTCTCAGAAATGAATGTTCTCTACTAATTTCCAAACCTTAGGTATGTCCTCTTAGGTAAGTGTTAGGAAAAATACTGGGCCTCTAAAGAAGCTTCCAAGCCACAGAGAGCGCATCGAACTGAGACAATGCTTGACCTTGTGTCCACTTAATTTATGAAACATTATACTTGCCTACTTTTTATTATGAAGATTTAAAGAACACACTTCCATAGGCTTTCTCTAGGATAGAATAAGAAAGAGAAAATTTATAAGATAAACCAATTTTTTGAGACTTTTTTTGTATTGTGTCAAGGAATTGATAAATTATCCAATTTCAGTATTCAACATCTATTTGACTAGTTCTTAATACATTTAAACATTGACTTCCTAGAGCAAGATTCTGACTCTAAGTGTAATGTTATATGAGTATAAATTTAGATTGATTCAACAGACATTTATTGAGTGCCTGCTATGTTCCAGAGCCATGTTAACCACAGGGGTGTATAAATTATGAATTATTAACAGCCTTTGCTCACCAAAAGCTTGTATTATAATGGAAGCAACAATTCTTAAGTAAATTAATTCAATATTATATAGTTGGGTTAACTAAGAAGCACCAGGAACTTAGGCCTCTATCTAAAGGATAATTACTGAGAGGGATAGTCAGGCCATTTAGTCCCAGTCGGGAGAAGGCTCCAGGCTACCCTTGTTGTAGAAACAAGCATTTTTCAGAGATATTGAACAGGAGAAACAGTCTAAACAAATCCATAAAGTAAGTACATAATGGGCCAGGCTCAGTGGCTGATGCCTGTGATCCTAGCACTCAGGGAAGCTGAGGTGGGTGGGTTGTTTGAGCTCAGGAGTTTGAAGACTGCCCTGAGCAAGAGCAAGACTCCATCTCTACTAAAAATTAGGAAAGCTACTTGGGCATTGTGTTGGGTGCTTATAGTTCCAGCTACTCTGGAGACTGAGGCAAGAGGATCTCTTGAGCCCAGGAATTTGAAGTTGCTATGAGCGATGATGTCATCGCATTCTACTGAGGGTGAATTAGTGAGACTCTGTCTCTAAATAAATAAATAAATATGCTTACTGTATTCATGCTTTAGAAAACTAAATAAGGGGAGATCAAGATGAGACTAAAGAAGTAGGCCTGGGTGAGATGATAAAGGGATTATTTTATGTCACATGGGGGAACTTGATTCTATCAGAAAAAGGACACTATTTAAAGCCAGTGCATGGTCATAGTTTTACTTGACATAAATTTTCTGAACTGTATTATGTGGGATGACTAATGTTAGAAAAACTAGAGGTAGGGACAAAGACAGGAGGCTACTGCACAGCTCAGATAAGAGATGGTATGAGTTTGATTTACAGCAGTGATGGCAAGACAGGAAATGAGAAGAAGATGATGTGAAAATATTTAGAAATTAAAACTTCTGGGTTAAAGTGATTGATTAGATATGACAACACTGAGGGAAAAAGGAAGCCTAGGGTTTACTTATGACCTGAGCAAAACTTGGGTAGTTGAACCACAGGCAAAAATAATCATAGAAACAGAGAAGGTTTAAGGATACATGAATATGAAAAGAAATTTGTCACAGTCACATAAGTCTAGCAATCAATATTCATATTTTGATATATTTCTATCTTGTCTTTATTAGTTACATATTTAGTACATAATTAAGTTTACATTGCATTTAAAAGTATATGTTCTGCCTTTTATTTGATAGCATTATATTGCTTAATAAAAGCATTATTTCATAATACTTGAAGTTTGTTTTAAACATAACATTTTATGACTACATGTAATTTCTATTGGGGGGGTTTACCATGATTTTCTTAAAATATTACACCATGTAATGAAATGCTCTTCCAGAAAATGATGAGAACTCCTTGCAAAGGTAGTAGCTGTAAGTCTGCATATGACAACTGCATTGGATATTACCTGAGCATTGGTTAGGTTCAAGTGACCCATAAAATATTCTACAAGGAATGACATCAGGACTTTTAGCAATAAGTAGTTTACAAGAGGAGTCAATCAAACAGGACGTATTATGATAAAATATAAAACATCTTCCTATTAATTTGTTCAAAAGATCATAGTTTTTCATTTGTATTAACACTGTGAACACATTTTCTTCTAGTTAAAGAATGGCCTTGGATATATATTCAAAACATAAGAGAGATAAATATTTAAGAATAAAAACAGTAGTAATGATCATCAACACTTCCTCTTCTTTTTAGTGCTATGGTTCAGAGGAACAAAGTCTGCAGATAAAAAAGATTTCATTTCACTAAAGGTGGACTTAAGCAAATCACATGGATAAAATGTAGGCAAGGCTGCCTACTATTTTTAAAAATAAGCATTAAATGAAATATAAGAAATGAATCTAACCAAGTACTTATAATCCTCACTTCTTCGTTGGCATAGTCTAGAATGGCTAAACATGCAGACTTAATATTTCCATTATTGTTGGGTTTCTTCTCTCTTTTTTCCATCTTCTCAACAGGGAATTTCAGTATAGATTTGGCCCTTTGGCTTCATCTTTTGGAAGCTCATGAAAAATGATATGTAAGTGGTTTACACTGAATGCCAGAATCAACACTCTTTCTGTTCCAAAAAGCTGAGGATTTGAAAACATTTCTTCTTCTCAAAAGGATTTACTCAAGTATTTATATATCCTGCAATATTTGGCATCAGTAATATTATTTCTTCATATTTCTGGATATTTTTACTTAAAATAACATGCTGCATAAAGAAGCAAGCCACCTCTAAACTAATGAATGCAACTTTATTTCCAGTTATTTTTCTTCACGTCACTACAGAAGTTGCATTTAAATATATTTCAAGCATATATCCTATTTTCCTCAAGTGGAAATCCTAGTACTTCAAAGGGAAAATGAGGCTATATTTAGTAGTATGCAATCCTGACTGATGAAGACCCAATTTAAACAAAGGATCATCCTGTATACAAAATATTGGTTAGCTTAGTTTGGATTTAATCACTTAGATTTTTAAGATTTGTAGGAGGGAATCAGCTATTTGTTACAAATACATACTTTGAGTATTTATTTTTTATTTGAATTTAAGTATACAGACCAACTTACCTGCTGATGCCCAAGTGTACCATGTGAGGGCCTGAAGATCAACATACCCTATGTGCCATCTAATGCCCTCAGCAGTAGGGCGTGTTGTTCAGGGGGCCTAGGGACAAGCCTGGCCCAGATGCCACCACTGCCAGCACCCATGCATGTCTGCAAAGGGCCTGATGACAAGCCCATCAAGCTGACCACTGCTATCTACATGAGCTTTCTGTAAGCCTGGGGATAGGCCTTCTCTGTCCTCTGCCATTGGTATATGCACATGCCATACAAGGTCATAAGGAAAGGCTTATGCTGTGTGTCACCAGTACATATTGTCACTGTCAGACAGTCCTCGTGGGAACCTGAGGACTGTCTGGACCAGCCTGCCATTACTGCCACGTCCACTGCCTATCCACACACATCACTCAAGGTCCTGGTGATCAGTCTACCTGAGCTACTGCCTCCACCAATGGTACCCACATTCATCACTCAGGGCCAAGGACCAGTCCACCTAGTCTGTTGCTGCCACTGCTGACACCTAAGGACTGGCTCACCAAGACCTACCCCTGTTCTCATCTGCTTGCACTGCTGTGTCTCTGAAGACTAGCATGACCTGCCTTCCATCACTACAAAGGTACCTGAGGACTGGCCAACCTGGCATCTCTGTCCCAGCAAAGATTCACTACAGTGTTCACTAAAAATCACTGCCTAAGACACTAAAGAATTAACAGACACCACTAACTCTGATTGCAGCCAACAAAATACTACATTATTATTTTCTTTTATTAAATCATAGCTGTGTACATCAATGCAATTATGGGGTACAATGTGCTGGTTTTATATACAATTTGAAATATTTTCATCAAACTGGTTAACATAGCCTTCACGGCATTTCTCAGTTATTGTGTTAAGACATTTATATTCTATATTTAGTAAATTTTGCATGTACCCTTGTAAGATGCACTATAGGTGTGGTCCCATTGATTACCCTCCCTCACCTATCCTCCCCCCTCCCTCTTTCCTTTCCCCATATTCTTGGGCTATAATTGGGTTATAGCTTTCATATGAAAGCTATAAATTGGAATATTACATTATTACACCCATCAAGAATCAAAGCCAAAGCATTTTCCCCAACCAACACTGTAAATCCATAGGAAAAAGTCTTTGTTTATAAAAGCCAATTAATAAAATTGGAAGAAATGTCTGTTACACCAGATGCACAGATATCAATGTAAAGACACAAGAAACCTGAAAAAGTAAGGAAACAGGACAATTCTAAAGGAACACAATGGTTTCCCAGTAATAAACCCTAAAGTAAAGGAAATCTATGAAATGACTGAAAAAGAGGTTTAAAACATGATAATAAATAAAATCAAAATGGCCAGGCATTGTGGCGGGCATTGTGGCAGGTGCCTGTAGTCCCAGCTACTTTGGGAGGCAGAGGCAGGAGACTCATTTGAGCCCAGGAATTGGAGGGTGCTGTGAGCTGTGATGCCACAGCACTCTATCCAGAGAGACAGCTTGAAAGAAAATCAGTGAGATACAAGAGAATACAGATAAATAATATGAAGAAATCAGGAAAGCAATTCAAGAACTCAATTAGAAATTTAACAACCAAAAACACAAACAACAAAAACAAAACATAGACAAGTGGTATCGTATTAACGTAAAAAGCTTCTGCACAGCAAACGAAACAAACAAACAAAATGAAGAAACAACCTCCAGGATAGGAGAAATTATTTGTAAATTCTTCATCTGACAAAAGATTAACACCTCAAATATACAAGAATTCAAACAATTCAACAGCAAAAACTAAATAATCTGATTTAAAAATAGGTAAAGGATCTAAGTAAACAATTCTTTAAAAGACACACAAATGGCCAACACATGTAATTAAAAAATACTCAACATCACAGATTATCAGGAAAATCCAAATCAAAAAGACAAGGAGATATCTCACCCCAGATGGAATGGTGATTATTCAAAAAAGCAAAACAAATGCTGCTAAGGATACAGAGGAAAGGGCATTGCATGCACTGTTGGTGGGGATGTAAATTAATGTAGCCCCTATGGGAAGCAGTATGGACACTTGGACACGTCTCAGAAAACCAAACACAGAACCAACATATGATACAAAGGTTTCATTACTATACATTTCCCACACAAAAGGAAATAACTACATAAAAGAGACATCCACATTCCCATATTTTGTTAAGGACTCTAACAATAGCCGAAATATGGGATCAACCTCAATGTCCATCAACAAATAAATGGTTAAAAAAATATGATACATATAAGCACCATGGAAAACAGTTCATCTATTAAAAATATTAACCTTTTTTATTTGCAGAAATGAGGATGAAGCTGGAGGTTATTATTTTACGTGAGGTAAGCCAAGCACAGCATGGAAAGAAAAATATTGCCTGTTCTCATTCATATGTGGGAGCTAATAAAGTTGATCTCAGGGAAGTAGAAAGAACAATGATGGGAACAAAGCAGGTGGAGGGAGAAGAGAAACCAATTCATGGATAAGAACATCGTTAACAAACTAACTAGCATAGTTAGTTAGAATGAATAAGTTCTGGTGTTTGATACCAAGGTAGTATGAGTGTAGTTAACAAAAACTCTATATTTCAAAATAGCTAGAAGAGAAGATCTAAATGTTACTAACACAAAGAAATGATAAATGTTTGAGGTGATGAATATTCTAAAAATGTAGATTTGATTATTACACATAGTATGTGGTATCAAATATCACATGTGCTCTAATAATATATACAATGATATACATCAATGAAAGAGAGAAAAAGCATGACATTGAAAAAAATCCAAGTGTGTGTGTGCGTGTGTGTGTTTAATGTAAATGTAACACAGGGAAAACAGGACAGGGCATTTCTCATGGTACCCTAATAGGAAACTTAAATAACTCTGCAGGATCAGACCATAACATAACATATATAGACTTATTTATTTTTCTTTATGTATTTTGATACAGTGTCTCACTCTGTCACCCTGGGTAGAGTGCCATGGCATCATTGTAGCCTACAGCAACCTCAAATTCTTGGGCTCATGTGATGTTATAGCCTCAGCCTCCTGAGTGGCTGGGACTACAATGCCTGGCTAATTTTTCTATTTTAGTAGAGGTGGGGTCTTGCCCTTGGTCAGACTGGTCTCAAACGCCTAAGCTCAAGAAATCCACCCACCTTAGCCTCCCAAAGTGCTAGAGTGACAGGGGTGAGTTACCACACCCAGCTACATATCTAGATTTAAAAAACAAACAACCCCTTTCATTTTTAGCTAAAAAATAACAAAAGGCAACAGAAGCAAATAAGAGTCTTTAAAACTTGTGAATCAAGCATCTTTAGGAGATGAACTACTCAAAATTCTATAATGCAACACAGCTTACACAAATTAGTTTGTTGTGTTTCATTAGATTGTGTATTGTTGACTTCATTAGTTTGCTGTGTTTCATTAGATTGTGTATGCATGGGTAGTCCTGAAAACCTGGGAACATGTATTAATCACCCGCTCTAGAATACCCCTGCTACTGTAAAGAAAAATAGCACAAACCACAAACCCATTAAAGTCAGGAAATGGGGGAGAATGAGAAAGTTATTTAATGAGTGTTCAGCAGAAGGAAATTCACAAAAGCCTTCTGGTTCCCCAGTGATATTAATATGTGAGATACAAATAATAAACTTACATTATTAATCTTCCTTTGTCATAAAATGATTCTGTTAAAGGCTACTGTACTTACAATATCATGCATATGTTTACAAGAGTCATCAGTGCCCCTGGCTCCTCCATCCTGGAAAAAAAACAAAACACATCAAACATTAAGAAAGGAGAATTTTAATTTCATATTTGATTAAGATAGCCTCTGATCATACTGTAAATGCTTTGTTCTTTTGAGGAATAAGGCATACATCCCCTTCTTAGTCAGTATTATATAAGCACCATCTTGAACACATATTTATTTTTAAAAGAGTTAATTATTTTTTAAAAGGCCTGACACATCTAGCCTAATAATAATTTTGTTAGATCACAACTGTCAAAGCCATTTAACATTCCCTTGAAGAATAATGAATCGTGTGATGAGGCTTATGGTTGGCATACCTGGCTTGACGCTGCCTGAAAGAGTAAAGTTTGACTTTCAAAGATCATTAGGTGGATCACAGCCTACGATAGTGTCATTGGTAAGAGTGCAAAACTCTTCTACCTTCGTGAGCTGCTGGTACTGCTTATGCAGCTAGCCTACATGGAGAAATCTGTTTTTAGTTATTTTATCTTACAAGAAAAAACAAAATGCCCTTTATCTAAATGGATGGGAAGCCACGAGCCTGGGGCACAAAGCCGAAAATACACAATTGAATTAGCATGCTGTTTGTACACGTGAGTAGAAATCTTCTCGCAGGTAGCCACAGGAACATGGTGATCATTTAAGGTAGTATTTTCAAAACATTATGAAAGGTACAATACATTGTATTTGTGGGAAAAGGGACTTTTGAGTGCCAGGAATGTGTGCACCTTTCCAGAAAATAAATAAGAACCTTGAATGCTTTTGGAAAGTGTAATACCCACTCAAAAAATATTGAACAAAGTAATGTACAAATAAATGCAAAAATATCAAGTTAGGAAAATAGGAGGTTTGTATATTAGGAATTTTTGTTGCATTTGTGCAGTGATTTTTTTATTTAGGTAATTTACTTTGTTGTTACAAAACAATGACTGTGTTTGGTGAAAATTCAACTAAAAGAATGCAACTGTCCTCCTCACCCCCACATGCTGGTTCTATTTCTTCCCTCATTTTCTAGGGTGGCTCCTAAAATGGTCTTCATTTTGAACAAAGTAGATCATATTTTATGTGCTATTTTGCTGCACATTATTTTGTTTCACTTAATAGTTTATGAAGGATTTTCCACGTTTACCCATATTACCACCTTTATACACAAATAGGGATTTCATTCTTTTAACTCTAATCTCTAGTCGACTCCAGGGCTTGACCATTATCACTTCACAGTTTTTGGTTAGTACGCATTAGAATTGCTTCCAGTTATCCTTTTCTGAAGTAATTACAAATGATGCTGAACTTACTATCACTGTGTATGTATTTTTATACAAGTATGTCATGGGAAGAATGATCAAAGTCAAGGAAGGGGGCGTCTTGAGAAGGAGAGCACATTAGGAGTAGTAGAATTCTGACCATAAGTCATATTCTTCATCTGAGCAGAAATAAGAGCAGGTCATTATTACTTTTGTTTATATCGAAACTCCTACCGTATCCCAGGCACTGTAGTATGTGCCATAGGTAAAATAGTGAGCAAAATTTCTAGGTTATGACTTTCATGTAGCTTAAAACGTACCCATAAAGAGCAGGACATGGAAGAGCCACATCACCACAGCTGTGGGATCATGTGGTTCAGTTAGAACTTACTCTTCCCCGCCACTCAGAAAGGCTGTGTTTGTTCCCTGCCCACACCCATCACAGGGCGTTCTTCCCTCTGGCCACAGTGGTTTCTCCAAGGACAGCAGAGCATTTACCCTGGTCACTCACAGCTCCTGAGACTCTGTTCTGCAAGTTTTATTTCAATCCTCAGAGAAGCAGACTCTCTTTCCCAAAGTCTGAAACACTAAAGATGTGGCAGCCAACTTCCAATCACAAAGTCAACCTCATCTAAGACTTCAACAATAATTCTTCAGGAAAGTCAGAGCCAAGAGTGTCAGAGAGAAAGCATGTCCTTGATGATATCATTTGAATCTGGCCAAGCTTTGACCAAACCTAGATTTATTCCTAAACTTATTGGTTAGATGAGGCAATAAATTTTATTTTGATTCAAGCCAGTGTGGTTTGGATTTTCACTCATCAGAAGAAGCCTGACCATTATAACTATTAAAAGGTCCTGTCCTTTTGTCCCTAGATAGATAGCAGAAAATTGTGAAATTATCTGTCTCTAAACATTTCATTGCAAAACTATGGTGCGTTAGAAAATTTAAACTATTTGAAATCTAAGAAGAATGGCATTTCTGCGGAAATATTAGAATATCTGTGGAAAATTATGGTATCTTCTAGTCTGTTTTAAATTATGGTCTAAAGTTCACAGCTGTATATTGTTCAATTACCAGAAATCTGAGAAGTCTCCTGTTTAGGCTGTTACAAATCTATGTTTATTTCACTTTCTAGACAGCAAGAATATAACTGAGTCATAATTTACGAAAAAATAATAGAAGTTCATTGTTTTCTTCCCAGGTAAAAATATTTTCAAAATTAAGTAGTTCCTAGTTTTGAGCATCTCACAATTAAGGGGCAAAGGTGAACACATCAACCACCAAAATTAGCACATATATTTCTTTGATGTTTGTCTTTACCTTTTAAGCATCTCTGGATCGCATTTATGTGCAGATATGTGGAAGCAATGACAACACTGAGCAGGTATGTACAGCAAGTTTCTTACATTATATAATGGACAGGATTCAGAATCCGTCTGGAAACACTGTATTAGACCTAAATCAAACAGACTTACTCCCAGGCAATTATCACTTAAACAGTATTACTTGGGTAAGTCTTCTAAACGATCAAAGATCACAAGAATTTCAATTCCTCTATCCCGTACTCTTTCCTTTTGGAGATAGAAAGGGAAGATAAAAGTCCTTGGCTATAGAAAGGGAACATAAATTTGGAAAGTTTTCTTTTCTTTTCCTAATGAGGATTTGGGAAAAAGAAAGAAAAATAAAAATAATCATGGAAGCTTCTCCTAACTACCCCCTCCCACACCTTTTTTTAACATACCACTCCAATATTCAAACAAAGGTTTCAGTAGTAATCTAATCTTTGCAAATGAACAGAAAATATACTGTTCGGTAACTCTGCAAATTATATTAGTATCAAAAACCACTGCTTACATTTTACTTACTTATGTAAGTCAGGTAGTGTTCTGTTATAGATATTAACTCATTAATTTCTGTGATCCTCAGCCTATAAAGCTCAGAGAGGTTAAGAATCTCACACAGTGCCACACACTGCCCTGCGGTCGGGAGGCAGAGTCAGCCAGGCAGTCAGCTCCCTTATCCTGTAAACCAAGTCTGATTTAAAGAGCTAATACCATTGTTCAGCTCCCCTACAACATTGCAGCAGGAGAATCAGCTCTCCGCCTTGCACGGCTCTGAAATGCTGAGTCCTGATTTTAGCTTCCCTTCCACTCGGTGCCATGTAAAATGTCACCTAACCAAATATCCTCGATATTTTGTTCTAAGTAACAGTTACAAAATATGCAGGGAAGGCTGTAACGTGATCCTCTAATGTTTTTTATAACTCTGTCATGAACACTTTCTTCCTCAGGTGAAAAGTAGCCGATGTGAATTTTATTTCACATTTTGATATTTAACAGCCATGTTACAACATGTATTCCAATTAGTTCAGAATATGGAACATTTATTTGTGAGTTAGATTTAATTTCTTCTTTATTTATACCTATATTAAAGGCATGTACAGGACGAGAAATTCAGATGAAATTATTAAAGTATCGATTGGAATACACTTGAAATCCCAGGTTTCAATTACTAGGAAAACAAAGTACATTTGGGTCAAAAACAAAGTTCCAAGTGAACTTCTGATCCCCACACTCCAAGACACACTAGTAGGCCAGTTTTTTGTGGCACAGTCTCTAATTTAATTTCAAGCTTTTAAAAAAGGAAAGGTTCTGGTCTTTCACCCTCCTACCCAACCCCAGCTATATTGTTTGATGCTTAATAACTGAGATTTCACCTGCTATAGTCATAGAAACAGCAAAGAAGTGGAACTTACAAAGGATGATGCTTAGAGGTTAAAATGACAGTGTTTAAATTTTGGTTCCAATGCCTCCAACCGTAGTGGTAAGCAAGTCACTTGGCCTAATTGAGGCTGAATTTTATCAACCATAAAATGAGGACACTACCTTTCCTAACTACCTCACAGGATTATCAGAAAAAATAAATAAAACAATATTTAAGAAAGGAGCTTGTAAACAACTTTCAAGAGCTAACTAGATTTAGTCAAAAATAGTCTGGTTTTCCTAGAAATAGTGTGGGCAGGGCCAACCAGGGAGACTGTGCCTTGTACAAGGTGCCATATCACATGACAGATTTCCATGTCAATAACTTACTTGAAAATGGCAATAGAGAGCCTTATTATGACCACTTCTGAGTGTTGGGATGATTTTCCAGGAGGAAGGGTTTCCTTCCTCTAATTCTCACAAAGGTCCCTGTGTTGGCACCGAGGAAGTGTCTCTCACCGACCTTCGTCTCTCTCTCTCCTTTTCTTTAACTCAGTGCAAATTAGATAATGTTACTCTTCTGCCAAAGCCCCAACCATGACTCTGCAACTGCCTTCAGAGTAAAGTCTGTGTTTCTAAATTTGATGAGGCTTGAGACCCCTGGGTCCCACCCGTCATCTCTCCTTGGTCTTTGTGAGCGCCCCTGTGCTCTAGTGTGTGGAGATACCTACAGTTCCCTAAACGGTGAGCCCTTCCCCATCTCTGACCTGGAGGAAATGCTTCTCTGTCCTAAACCCCCTTCTACACCTCCTTTGCTCCGTGTAGCTTGGATGTCACTAGATGTGTCACCTTCTCCAGGAAGCTGTCCTTAAGCTGCCTCTTTTACTCAATCCTATGGGACTCTTTTCCTTATGTTCTCTCCTGTAGTGACCTATAGTCACTTGACGTCCTAAAACAGATAATGAATGACAGAAGGACAGTGGCACAAATCAAACCCCACGTATATTTGCTGAAGGAAACAGGATCCGGTTTCTAGTAATGGATCTTCTGCTTATTTACTTAGTGACTTTGAGTAAGTGTCTTAAATTTTCTGCTTTTCATTTTCCTGCTAGAAAAATGGAAGTTTGAATTAGCCAATACACAAAGGATTTTGACAGTTCTAAACTTCTATCATTTTTAAATATGGTTTATCTTAAAACAAAGAAACAATTTAGCAAATGCTGTTGTTTTTCAGGTAATAATTTGACGTACTGCATTTGGGCATGCTACAGGTTCATTGAGGTACCATGAACATAAAGACTATGCATAGCAAATGTGTAATACTCAATAACAAAGTGACATGCCTAGTTTAGCTTCTGCGAAGGACTATTTTGCTTAGTCTTTCAAACTAAGTAAAGAATATATGTAAAAAGTTTTCTATTCTACAAAAAGTTTTTAATTAAAATATTTGAACTGACTTTTGAATCTTACCTAATATGAGGTGTTACTTTAAAAAGGGTATTTGAAAGGGGGGCGCTCGACTGGCATAAACCTCACAGAACACCAAGGTTTGCACCAAAGGTCGTTATTGGCAGGGGATGCTGCAGAGAAGCATTAAGGAGGAGGGGGTGAGAGAGAGAGAAACGGGGAAGAGAGGAGAGGAGAGAAGGGAGGGAGGGAGAGAGAGAGACAGACATGAGACACATGGGGGAGAGAGAGAAAAAAGAGAGAGAGCAAAAGACAAGTGTACCTTATATAGACCCTGTTAGGGGAGGTGTCAGGATAGTAGGACAGCCAATAAGGTGTTACTGCTCTGCACGAAGAGCCTGGGAGGTGGGCCATAAGTTTGACATTTCAGTGGGGATAGGGAGATGAAGTTTTGCAATTATCTAACAGTATTTATTAAATTGGAATGGAAAACTCAGTGGAAAGGCCTTTATGCCTCTGTCTCTTATTGCTAAGATTAAAAAGCAACAACCTAATGGCAGTTGCTATTACTGTACAGTTGTTCCTTGGTATTCATGGTGCATTGGTCTCAGGAAACACAATTCCATCCCCTGTGGATACCAACATCTCCAGATGCCCAATTCTCTGACATGAATTAGTATAGTAGTTGCATATAACCTATGCATATTCTTCTATATACTTTAAATCATCTGTAGATTACTGATAATATCCAATACAATGTAAATACCAGGTAAATATTTGTTATATTAAGTGTTTTATTAGTATTGTTTTTAATTGTTTTATCATTATTTTTTATCGATTTTTTTGTTTCAAATATTTTCCATTTGCCTTATTGAATTTGTAGGTACAGAAGCCTTAGCCTACTGCTAAGAAGGGCTGATTATAATATCAGGCTGTATTTACATGCAGCTACTATTATGTTCTAACACACAACTGAGATTTGCCATTCTGTGGACATATTATAGAGCTGCCATTGCAGGAAATAAGACTACCAAAGCACAAAGAAATCTATCAGAATTAAAATCAAAGATGTTATAGAAACCCTAATGGTTCAAACCATAACAAATTAATAGTTCAAAACCTTATTTTTACGGTAAGCAATATTTCAATTTCCCTTCCCCTAAAATTGAGACACTCTGTAACTACTGGGGGAATTTGACTTGGTTCTAATTGAAATGAAATTCAATTCAGGCTACTTTTAACCCTTTACTGAGACTATGGTCACAGTTTGAATGCTAGCAATAATTTTTAACCAGGTGCACCCACCTCTCCCTATCAGAAGCTCTCTCATTACATCATCTCTGACCTTGTCTATTGGATCTAATTCAGAACCTGGGGAGGGATCTGGCTCTACAGACTTTCCAGAGGTTTGGCATTTCCCCACTTTGGTTTTGTTCTCCATAAAAACAGGTGTCATAAGTCATTATACACCAGAGCATATAAATGAGAACAAGTAGACTTGGAAACATATCATTTTTTCTTCAGAAAATTCAAAGTCTTTTATCTTTACTGCTAAAAACAAAAATGAAGAGGGATATTTTGGTGGTTGAAGCTCAAATACACATGAAGAGTATGTTGGAGAGTGTTTGTGAATTTCCTTCTTTACAATGAATTTCTCTGATCAGCTATGAGAAGTTTTTCAACAAATAATCATGGTAAGGAAAACATTTCATAAGTAAAATTCAGTTATTTTACAGTGGTTTAACATTTTCCCAAAGCCAAATGTAATAGCACTCAGCTTTGCACGTAATTCACTGGATCTTTGATTCATTTTTTACAACAAATTTATGGATAAGCTTCAGGGTAAATGGCTTCAATATACAGTCTGCGGCTGTTCTGGCAATGTGCAACAGAGAGCCGGACAATTATCTCATTAAGTTGAAAGTCAATATGGAGAAGTGAAGTGTCCACACCCTTAGAGCAGCAAAGTCTTAATCTTAATTCTCCTGAGGGTTTTGGACTGTGGGCAAAGCATTGTATCACTAGGAGCTGAGTGGAAACAGCAACACAGCAAAGGGCTGTTGGAGTTGGGAAACGGTGTCAGGAAGAGAAATGAATCACAGCAGGTGTAAAAGATGCCAAAGTCTGTGATGCCTTAAAATGTAGCAGGCTGAGCAATGATGCTGCATCAGTTGTTTTACAAATGACATCAACAGTCACGGATGCACCTACTTTAGTGCCAGGAAAGGAACATATTTTACTACCTTGTCGTCCTCTGTAGTCATACAAGAAGGCCCCTGCTGCCTGTTTCAGGTGGATCAATCAGTAAGTTTTAGAGACCTAGTGCCAGGCAGGCTGGAGAAGAATCATCCAAGTGGCTCATTGGAAACAACTCTGCTTGAATCTCTCCCCCATCCTCCTGAATTAGAATTTTTGGGGTGGGATTCCAGGAACTGTTTATTTTAAACAACTGTGGCAGTAATTCAGAGACCAGGTTTTGGAACCACTGAGTAGCTATGCAATGAATTTTCTCCTCATGGTGACATTGTATGTAAGCAATAACCTCTTCTGGGAAAATAACTGACAAGGCTAACGATGGCAGTTCTCTGAAGAAAGTAAGGATTGATGGACAGGAAAGCACAATATCAGAATCAGGGTATCACGTCGTTGTCTATTCCCTGTAGATTATAGCCACCAACACTTTTTATTGGTGGAATCCTAATTTCTCTCCTGCCTGGGTCATGAAACTGGAATCTTCCTGAAGTAGAGGTGCATTAATAGAGTTTTGCTCATTTTATGGCATGAAATTTAAAAAGTCTGTATCCATTCACACCATACCAAAAAATGTTCTCTTTAAGTCAACACATCTTAACACTTTAGAAGGGCCATACTTTCCACTGCACAACATAAAGCTTTTTAAAAGAAGTTGTATGACTTCCAGTAGTTCTTACATTATTAAAGCTTTGGCCAACCACCCATGCTTTTATGATACAATGCAAAGAAATTGCAGTGAATATAGCAAGTGTGAGTTTAAAGGTGAGGTATTTTACCCAATGTTTTGGTGTCAAGGAAATGACATTTGAAAAGAAGCTGGAATCCCAGACTGTTAATCTGTATCGGGAAAACTGTGCCAAATTGGAAGTTTTATAAGTGTATATGAAAATGACTGGGAAAAACAGATTTAGCAGAGATTGTTTTTCCTTCACTTCATGAAAATGTGAGCTTTACTCAACAGATAACTCATTCATTTCCAACAAACCTATACTGAGTTTCTACTATGAGCCAAAGAAACTGATGGGCCTGAGCACACACCTGGGATAGTTCACATTGATTATGCTTTCCTTCCTAGCAAGCAATTATATATAAGCCTCAAATAGAACTAAGACACACATTCATTCATTTATTTAAATCCTGTTCTGATTACCTTGCATGGCCTTATCTTTCTATGTGCTGCTATCCTGTGTCAATTACACACAGGGCTTCTCTTCCAACAGTTTACTATCAGGATAATTTGTAAAACTAACTGCACGTTTCCCTCATATAGTAGATAATCAGCATTTTACTTTGGTTTCCTTTCTTCCTTACAAGTAAGGCAAGGATGATTGTGAAGGGAGCCCACCAAAAAGTGCAAGTAAAAATTCTTTTCCAACGGAGTTCTATGTGGATTGATAAAGTGTGTTCTTTTATATCAGAGAAAATATGTGAAAATGTAAGATTCATTTGCCTGTTAAATGAAACCCCACAACCATTATTATACCTCCAACATCCTCCCATTCGCTTTGTCATATCCACCTGTCAAGAATCCAACCCAGCTAAAATCCTACTGACCCAGCTCCTAGTGCCGCCGGATGTGGCCAGAGAAAAACCAACACATGTTCTGATTGTTTTCCCTTTAAATCCACTTTTGTTTTCCCAACAATCATGCTCTTTTCCCCCATGTATCCTGCTCTCTGACAGAGTATGACACAGATCCCACGTCTTTACCTCTTCCCTCAAACTGCTAACACCTGCTTATTCCCAACTTTCAAGTCATCTTTTAAAAAAATTTTCACTGTTTCAATTAACTATTTCTGCCTGACAAAGATCTTCAAACTTAAAGGCTTAAAACAAAACAAACCACAGAAAGATTTATTATTCCTCACAGTTGGTGGTTCGGGAATCCAGCACTGTGTGCAGCAGCTGGGGTCATTCAGCTGAGGACCACGCTGGGGCAGGCATCTCCAAGAAGGCGCTTCACGTCCACGGCTCAGCTCTGTGCATGCCGGCAAAGCGTTCAGTAGCCTGGACTTCCTTAGAGCACAGCCTTGGACTCTAAGAAGAAGAAAGTCAACCAAAGCCTGGGCTTATAATCCACAAATGTCGCTTCCACTGTGTTCTATTGTTCAGAGCAATACACAGGTATGTTCAAGAGAAGAAAAATAGATTGACCTTGTGACATGAGCAGCTGCATGTGGATACAAGGATGGGAGGAACCGTTGGTAGACATAATTGGAAACCATCTATAACAACTAATTCAATATTAATTGCCGAGCTTCTACCACCCTATCTACCACCTTCCCTGCTTCTGCGTCCTCATGTCGGTCCTCCCAGTGTTACTACTGATAAGCAGCCCCACACCTAACTACGTCCAGCCTTCTCCACTTCCATCTACTCTAGGTCACTGTTTCAGTGATTTTTCTTCTTTCCCCTGCAACATCAGTTTTTTCCTCTCAAATGTAATTTGTTCTCTGGCAAAGAAACGTATTGCGATTTTTTCTCCTCCTAAAAAATCAACCAAAGAAACAAAAATTCCTCTCCTGAATCCACAGCTCCCTCCAGATACTGTTCATTTCTCTGTCCTCATTCATAGTAAAACTCCCTAAAATTATTTGTGCTTACTTTCTTCAATTTCTCTTAATCCATTCTCTCTCTCTCCAATAAGGTTTGGGGCTCATTATTCTACTTACATTTGGTCCATCCCAAATCCAACCCTTCACTCTGTCCTTTTATTCTCCACTCTTGAATGAAAATATAATTCTGCTCTCATCTTGCTTGACCTCTCAGGAACATTTGGCTCAATAGATGCCTCCCTGCTCCTTGAAAAATTTTCCCCCCTCTTGGCTCGCAAGATAATGTGCTCTCCTGATTTTCTATTTTCTTCACTGCTGCCCTCTTCCAGATTTCTCTTCATTTCTTTAGGACCTCATCTTTATTTATTCTCATATCTCACCACTTTAAACACTATTTATACTCTGAAAACTCCAGCAAGTATGTCTCCAATCTGGATCACTTTCCCAAACTCTACACTGTATGGAACCGCCCACTTGAATTCTCTCTTTGAGCATCTATTTGGAATCTCAAATGAACATGTCCACAAGTGAATTGCTAACCTTGCCCCCAAATTGTCCTCCCACGTATTTCCCATCTCAGTAAATAACATCTCCATTTTTTTTCCAGTTGCTCCAGCCAAAAATTCAGAGTTATCTTAGGCTCTGTCCTTCTCCCAAATCCTCATTGAATTTGTCCTCAAATCCCTTTTGCTCTACCCTTAGAATGTATCCCCATCCAAATGCTTCTCACCACCATCTCTCACCTAGACCACTCTAAATAGCACCATCCTTGCCCCCAGATGGTCTATTCTTAATATATCAGCTAGAGGGATTTTTTAAAAAGTAAGTCAGATGATCTTACATCTCTGCTTACAACCCTCCAGTGTCTTCCTGTTTCACTCAGAATGGAAGTAATACCATACACATAAGTATTCTATAAATAGGTCATGAATTAGTAAATTACTGTTTTCTCTTTTGTTTCTTTTGTTGTTAAATATTTAATAGTTCTTTCATTATTTCCTTTGATGTGTACTTTGTTTATAATGAGATGTGAGATTTAAATATACTTTTCTCATAAATTGTGAATCATACCTTTCAACCCCCCATTTGGGTAAAGTAGAACTGTGACTCATCTTTTGTTCTATATTAATACTACTTAGCTCTTAATTCTGTCTTTCCCCAGCACTGTGTTATGCTTTTAAAATTATTATATCTACTCTTTGATAATGGTAGTCTTTTTCTTCTCATTCACAAACTCCTCATTCTTCCCAGTTTATTCTTGAACATCCATGCCAGTTCACTCACGTACTACCTCCTGGTCAGACCAGTGACAAGAAATGGCATCTGTTTTATTATATTTATTCTCCAGATCCTTTTTATATACTATTTTTTGCTTTCACTTGCTCCTAGAATTTTGAGATTTCTCCAACAACATTTGGGACTTGATATATACAGATTGAGTATCTAAATGCTTGAGTCAAAAGTGTTTCAGATTTTGGATTTTTTCAGATTTTTGAATAGTGAATTTACACTAGGTCCATCCCAAACCCCCAAATCCAGTGCCCAGAATGCTCCAATGATTATGTCCTTTAAGCATCATGTCAGTGCTCAAAAAGTTTAGCCTTTGAGGGCATTTGGGGTTTATTTAGTATACTCAACCTGTATCTCTTTACCTCTACTTGCTTACCAATTCTGTCTGCCAGCTTTCCTGGCCCTGAGCTGTGTTTTACCTCATACTTTCCTATTCTCTGTGATTATCTGCCTACGGTGTCTATCACTGTCCGAGGTGAGGCTTTACACTGTTTGAAAAGTATTTGCACCCTCCCTACTCTGTATCCAGCAACTGAGTGGTAACACCAGTCTCCGGACATGATTGAGGAATGGGAGCAAATTTGGGGTTTCCAAATGAATTGTATATGTCTTTCTTTCTTTCTCTCTTTCTTTCTCTCTCTCTCTCTCTCTCTCTCTCTCTCTCTCTCTCTCCCTCCCCCCCTCCCTCCCTCTCTCTCTCTTTCTTTCTTTCTTTCTTTTTGTTAAAATACTTCATTGGAATTTCATTAGTATTATGTCATCTTATAATTTTAGGAAAATTATTGACATCTTTTAAAATGAGAACATTTTATTTCTGATAATTCAAATTTTCTTGTACCCTGTAAACTAAGAAACATTTATCATGAACAGTAGGCTGGGGTATTTGTATATTCACAGTCATTGTGAATAGAGCTCTTTTTGATTGCATTGTTAGGTGCTTTTTGAAGGGTATGCTTGTGTCTTAGAAGTTTTCTTGGTAAACTGATTTGGTGTCTTGACATCTTTTACTATTATTCATCATAAAAGAATTTCTAAACATTTCAGGATTGAAATACATGTAATACTTTTGCCTCTGAATGTATTTATATGTTGTGTTTATTTTGGCCACATAAGAGCTTTTATATAACAAAGAATTGTAAAACAAATTTTATAAACAAGAATAACAGTCTTTTAAGAAAAATTTATTTTAATAGCATATGTTATAAAATATGTTTTGTGTGTGTATTTGTCAGACTGTCTAAAATATAGACCACACGTACACTGCCCATGACATCACCTTGAGACCACATACCATTCCTATAAACATTTCTTAAATTAGAATTTTTTAAAAAAATGAATTAATGGGAATGAGACTTGATACAATGACTGTTTTTCTCCAGTCATGTTACATTATTTTCTATCACTGTGACAAGATAAATAACTGGAAATCATCCAAAGTGTACCTTTTCCTTGGAAAATTTGTGTCTCTGCTCAGAGTGAGGGAAGCTTCAAGAAGAAGGCTGCTTGGAGACAGTTTGGAAGAGGTGAAACTACCATGAATATGCTGCTTCAAAGCTGAGAAATTTTCTAACTTTATTTTGCACTCAAAATGGAAGCAATATAGAAAATTTGGTGGCAGAGAAATCGCCGGACTCACAGGTTTATAACTTCACATAACCTCTCTCTTAACCTAAGACTATTGGAAAAGGATTAGTGTGACTGTAGGTAATCTCAAAAGCAAAATCTCCACAAAAATGGGGATACACAGAGAGCAAGCCCACTAGGAAAACACTGGGCCTCCTCGTTAAACCCTCAAATGATTCTGTGAGCATGTTGTGCAAAATTTGGGAACAGGAGTTGAAATGAAGATCCATAAAGATGTTTGCACAGAAACCATCCCTGGCTGGCGCATCAGTGCACACCTCCCCACACACACCCACACAAATGTACCTTCCTAATTCTGCTTATTATAGGCTGGAAAATTCGCATTCCTTGAACATCCAATGTTTGATGATGGAGCCAGATGTCAAAAAGAGAGCTGGAAAAGGTTACAGTCCTGAGATGGAAGATTTGCCAAGGAAAATACAAATACAAGTCAAAGGCCTTCTTTTT
This sequence comes from Arctocebus calabarensis, assembly GCA_963573935.1. Classification (NCBI taxonomy): domain Eukaryota; kingdom Metazoa; phylum Chordata; class Mammalia; order Primates; family Lorisidae; genus Arctocebus; species Arctocebus calabarensis. The sequence continues at coordinate 27,624 of CAUYON010182374.1, read as the reverse complement.
TTTTTAAGTAAAATTTTTAACAGTCTCCTTTCTATATCCCATTTAGGAGACAAGATTTGATACAGCCATTGATCTGAAAGTGAGATCAATTTTAAAACTCATGACTTCCTCATCACCCTCTGTGCAGACAGAACGAGTTGGCTGCACTGGAATTCCTATCCCATCCAATTTAACAAACACACAATGCCCCTCCTTTACCCAGTTCTGTTACAGCCACTGCATCCATTTTCTTTGAAGTCTATAGACCTTAGAGGCCGGGACGGGGTCAGTCTTCTTGGTGCAAAAGGACGGGGTCAGTCTTCTTCCAAGTACTCTATTGGTGCAAAAATGTTTGTTTTATGACTTTGAGTATGACTTTGGTTCAGGGAAGACGTATGGAGGATGTTTTCTGTAGGGGAGGGCTGTGTGTAAAAAGGAGAAGCCTCAAAAAAATGCACTTCATTTTAAGATTTCAAGGAAAGCTATCCAAAAGTTACAGCACAATGATAAGCTGACACCCTGTTTTGTCTAAATAACTCCATGTGCTGGAGTGCTGATTCTAGGACGTCTTCCAAGCTGCAGACCTCTGGTGTCGCCCTTGCTGCGTGCACAGTCACTTGCTGAGCCAGCGCGCGCGATGCTGCTTCGCCTCAGAGGAGTCCTCTAATAATCAGGCATTAAGTCACTATACGGACACGCACCACTGGAATGCTGTGACCTACATTCGGTGTATGTGGCTTACATTTTCAGTAACTGGGGGGCAATTTAATTGTCTGACTCAATTACAGTAAGTGAGAACCAGACTGCCAACTCTTCAGTCACCTCGCTGAAAACGGACCCCTGGAAGTCGAGCCAAATTCTCCAAGGAGAAGCTGGCTCAGCAGAGCTGCCGCCGAGGCACGTGTGTTCCCGGCCGTGTTGGAGAAAACTGTTGGTTTTCCCTGATCCTTTATTTCCAGCCCTGGCTCTCTGAAACTGGTCAAACTCTAGGATCAACACTACAATTGAGTTTGACTCATAGCAGAACGGGAATCCTATTTTGGGCAACCGTTTCTAAGATGAAAGCCAAAAGAAATACTGTCTAGCAGGAGGAAGCAGAATGGAGGGGTTTTGATTAAGTTGGAAAGTACACAGTTTCCAAGCAGGACCGATAAGCTCCGATTCTACATCGACCTTACTCTGTTAGAGAGGGGTAGCCTGGACTCCAGGGACTAGCTGGCCTCGTGTCCTCTGGGGCCTAAACACTGGTTTGCCAAGTGATTGCTTCTTCCACCTCCCCAAATCCACTTCCGACAGAAGGTGGAGGTGTGCTCTCCAGTGAGCTGCCACTTATCAAGAAACAGCCCAAGTGGCCCCTGAGAAACAACTGACTCTCAGCTCCTACTGACCAAAGGGAAGCTGTTCAAGTCTCTTTCTTTGAAACTTCCCAAGAAGTAGGCGTTGGATTTTAAGTCTTCCTTCTTTGGAAACTATGGTAAAAGATAAGGGAGAGAATTCTCAGAGGGATGGCAATCAAGACTGCCTTTCCTAGTCCTAGAGAAACGCAAACAATAAATTCTAGTAACAAAAGAAATACCACCATAGAGAAAGGAGATTGTTTTCTAATCCACCAACTTTGACAGGGAATAATTTTTCCATATTTGTAGGAACCCTGAAAAACCCTGAAAGTTGGTAATAGGAAGGTGGGCCGCGGATACTTCTTAAAAGTTCCAATGGAAAATTGTTCTCCTTTCTCCTGTAAACTGAATTTATTCATTAAAAGGAAGGTTCAGAGTGAAGCAGGAGAAAAGGCCATGAGGAAAAGCTCTGCCCTGAGACACATGCTTTTGTTGTTTTCATTTATTTGGTAAAAATTAACAACATAAAATTTACCATCTGACAAACATTTTTTTTGAACTATTTAACATAGCCTTCATGGCCTTTTAATCACTATATGAAAACATTTATATTGAACATTTAGTAATTTTCACCTGTACCCTTCTAAGATGCACTGTAGGTGTGATCCCACCAATCACCCTCCCTCCACCCATCCTCCCCCCTAGAGGCCTCTTCTTGTTGGATGACTAAACCAGATGATGGCAGAGATGGTGAGCCGGCATTTACTCAGCCCCGCCCTGTCTTGCCTCGGGAGTGGAGAACTTCTGCGTCGGTGGATCGGCTGCTTTTGTCTCTTTCCCATCTTGTGGTTTAGGCTTTTCTGGGCGTCTGCGTCAGTAATTGAAGTTGGAGTGGTACCGACGTTGAGGCAGCTGCTGACCTTGGGTCTCATTTCTTTAATTCTCTTTATCCTCTTCATTGCCATCCTCTCTGGGCCATCTTTGGAGACAAGGGCCCCTGTGGAATCCTGGTCTATATAACCCAGATACATATTCTGTCTTACTGGTCTGCCTTGTTCTCCTGAACCCTGGTTGTCGGCACCTCCATCACTTCTTGCACAGGAAGGTTTGAATACCGTGGTCACCGTCCATGGGGTTTCCGCATGTACTAAGGTGGGAACCTTCACCTGTGGTAGGGCCGGCATTGCTGGGCCTGGCTTTCAGGAGCACTCTCCGATCCCTCATTCTTTTCCCCTCTTTCACTATTCTGATCCAATGTAGGAAATTGAACCTGTTGGTAATTGCATAGAGGACCCCCAAGATGTGGATAGTGCCTTATAATGGTTATGGTTGCTGCGTATTTACTGCCTTGAGCTGGAATTCCACCAGTGCCTGTGACATTTGCTGCCTCCCCACCCTTTTCTCTTTCAGCAACATCAAACCCCAGACTCTCCATCTCCTACACTGCGAAGGGACTTCCTGGGGTTATTCTTCTTTATGGCAGTCTGGTGTACAAATACATCTTCCGTGTTGTCATTCCTATTGATGAAAGCATATCCGTTTCTTATGTTGAACCATTTTACTGTTCCCAAAACCTTCCTTGAGATGACCTTCTTGTCCCGCCGGCAGGTGCCGCTGATGTGAGGCCGCCGGGCCACCGCTCCTTGTGCCACTGCTGCGGCTAGATGTGGGCAGTACTTAGGGTGGGGTGGTGGGCGGCTGCTGGGTCTCTCTTGGCCTTGCTGCTCATGGTTGCAGTGATGGTGGCTGTGGCTCCTCCCATGTGGGATGCTGACTAGGCCTCCTGCGGCTGTGGAGCTGCTTAGGACTCGCTCCACCCTCTTGCTTTATTTCTAATAGACACCAGGGGATCTAGCCATCTTGTTACTCCCACTGTTCTTGAGGCAAGACAAGAGTGAGCCCCCTTTCAAGCATCTCAGAATACTGAGGAAGCAAGCAGAATGCTGGGAGAAAGATGGCTAGTGTTGGTTCTTTTCTCCCACTTTACACACTGTGGGCTTATGAGAATTCTCCCTGTGTGGTATTGTGCCACTTGGTTGCAGAGGAGGGGTGATGTGGTCAGAGTGAGACAATTTCTCTTACCTTTCTAATGCAATTTTTATGTGGTTCCATGGTCTGTGCAGGTGTCTTAGTCTTATCCCCAAGTTTTGAGGTTTTCACAAAGGTGGTGTTGTCTGTGAATAGTTGCTAGTTGGACTTTCTGTTGTGGGAAGTGAAGCCTGGAACATCCTAGTCCACCATTTTGCCGACCTTACCCTCTATATGGCTTTAAACTGTATCTGCCACATTGAGTGCTGTGTGCTTTAACTATTGTGGCTGTCAACAATGATGATGATAAAAGTAGGAACTTTCACTTAAAGACACTATCATCCACACAGAGAAGGACTTATAGGGGTGCCTACAAACACAACTGAAATTTCCCCAGCAAAAATTCCATACCTGACTGGGTGCTGATAGCCTAAAACTCCACAAAGTGGAACCCTGAGAAACGACTTGGGCCTTGAAAATTTCAAGAAAAGTGTATTAAATGTTCAGTGTGGCCATATGAAGACTTTAGTCATCCTCCCGTGAAATGAGTGGTTTGGAGCCTTATGGTTGTGTGCTGATAGACAACGTAAATGTTTCCCCAGTAACTAACGAAAATAAATTACAAAATAATATCATTTGATAAAGCAGTTACAATTAGAAAAATCCTTGTCAGAAATAGATTTTGTTTGTTAATATAAAGCCATTTTTTCTAATAATCTGCATCTAATGAGAATCAACTGTCTTTTGAGGGCACTCCTGACTTTGTATAAGAGCTTGTCATTAGTGTAAGGAAGCGTTTTCTTCTCTGCTTTGGACAGGCCTTCATCCATAATTGGAGTGATTAAGATGGGTGAAGAAAGATTCTAGGATACAGTGCTGTTTCATGTTGTTAAGAGTCATTATCTGATCTGCCTAGAGATACTGCCATCTTACCCCTTGAGATTCAGCCTCCATAGCTCAGCTTCTAATTAGCTATAGACTATCAGAGCTCATAGCCAAGGAGAGGTCTATAGGAGTTTTAAGTAATTCTTGCCAGCCTTTTGCGTAAGGTGGTGTATGATTGCTAGTGGAGTGGATTTGGTTGCCGCCTCCTCTTGTAAAATGTAGGCAGTGTAACTCAGACATGTAGTATATTAGAAAGGAGCTAGCATACATTTTTGATAGAATGTTTAATAATGTAATAATTTTATGTATACAGAGATAAAATTGTCCTTTCAAAAAGCTTTTTTATTTATTTTTATTTTTTTACATGAATATATGAGTTTTCTTTTCTTTAGAAAATGGGATTGTCACAATAAAGAAAAACACAAGTATTTTCAAGCAGAGAGGGGAGAGAAAGGGAAAAGGGGAGGTGGGAGGGAGATAAGCAAATTCTCACCTAATGAGCACACTGTAAGGGTATACAGCACCCCTCCTGAGTGAAGGGCTCAATTACAACTTGAACTTTGATAGTAATGATTTTATAACACTATATATGTATTTATTGTCACTGTAAATTTAAATACATAACAGTAAGCATTGCATATTTTAGTATTTAAATCAAAAATAAATGTCTCTGAGAAAGGTTATCTATTAAAAAAAAAGAAATAAGAACATCGTAACCTAAATAATTTCATCCTCATAATAATCTGAAAAATTTTTAAATAGAATTGTGTTATACAATTTCATTCTTATTACCTCACTTAAAAATCACAGAAAAATGCTTCCAGGTCATCTGGTAAAGTTTTGATTTATCTGCATTAATGACCACATAGTATTCCATGTACTAAAATGTATCCAGCCAGGAGTGGTGGTTCACACCTGTAATCCCAACACTTTGGGGAACCAAGACAGGGAAATCATTTAAAGCCAGGAGTTCAAAACCAGCCTGAGCAACATAGTGAGACTCTCACTCTACAAAAACTTTAAAAATTATCCTTATATGCTAACATGAGCCTATAGTCCCAGCAGCTTGAGCCCAGGGATTAGAGGTTATAATGATTGTGCCACTGCACTCCAGCCTTGACAATAGAGCAAGGCTGAGATAACTTTACTTATCTCTAAAATAAAGTTATTTATTTTTATTTTTAAATTTAGAGATGGGGGGAGTCTTACTTTTGCTCAGGCTGATATTCAACTCCTGAACTCAAATAATCCACCTGTCTCGGCCTCCCAGAGTGCTGGGATTATAGGCATGAGCCACCGTGCCTGGCCTTGAAAAGTTGTGCAAAAAATGTTTGAGTTTATCCATATTAGATTATAAGCAAAAGAAGAATTCCATTTAAAATGAAAGCTAAAATGACTGTTGGCTCTCAGGGAATGAAAGTTAAAATCCAAGGTCCTTGGGAGGCAGGAAGGTGGACCAAGGCCTATGCTACCTCCTGCACACTTCCCTCTTAAAAATCTACTGGTCACAACTACTTAAAGGCTTAACTTTGTGCTTTATTTGACTTTATTGTGTAAATTAGATGAACTCTGAGGTAATTTTTGCTGAATCAAATGGAAGCAAAGTTAGACCCAAAGATCGGTGAAGTAGGGGTCATCGAAGGAGCTGAAGGATAGATCAGCCTGTGAGAATGTGGATGGGGGGGGCGCACTCATGTGTATGGGGCTAAGTGGAGGGGTGTTAAGAGGTGGGGGCATCCTTCAGTGTCCAGTCTGGGAAGAATGTCATTATTCAAGGAGACTGCTTCCACTGCCAAATCACTTTTTTCAGTGTTGAACAGCATGAAATAACTTCTGCTTTTTCTTGTAGACCACTGCTCTTCCAAGCAAGTGAACATGTGGCCAACAGTCCTGCACTGGGGGACATTATTCCATTCAGTATCATTATTCAGTTTTTGTTCACAAGAGCACCTGCTGAGATGAAATCCCCACTCCAGGTAATAAAGTCAAGCCAGAGCCCTCTTGGGAGTCTTCCTGTTAACTGTGAGGATACTGAGGCCCACTCACCGAATGTATTCCTATTGACCGTGACTAGAGATTAGGAAAAGAAAACTCCCACTGCTCGGCCTCTACTTTCTAAGTAGTGTAAAAAATACTAATGAATCCAAAATTAGCCCTTTAAAATAATAATGACACAGTAATTTTTGTTCATAAAGGTTTTTTGATGGAGAAAACCTATTTCCTTTGCCATCATCAGTTGGCAAATCCAGAAGGCTCCTTGGTCAGGAAGGTGGACCAAGCCCTGGGCCTCCTTCTGCACACTTTCCTCAGTCAGGTGTGAGGGCAGTTTCACCCTGGGAATCCTAAGAGTGCTTTTTCCCCTTGAGAGAGAATCTCACTCTGTTGCCCCATGCTAGAGTTCCGTGGTGTCTGCCTAGCTCACAGCAACCTCAGACTCCTGGTTTGAAGCAGTCCTCCCACCTCAGCCTCCCAAGTAGCTCACACTACAGGTGCCTGCCACAACACCTAGCTAATTTTTTTTCTATTAGTACAGACAGGGACTTGCTCTTGCTCAGGCTGGTCTTGAACTCCTAAGCTCACAGAATGCTCCTGCCTCAGTCTCCCTGAGTGCTGAGATTAAGGTGTGAGCCTCTGCACCCGGCCTAAAGAGTGCTTTTGAACCAGCACTTGCCACCATTTCCTGAAGAACAGGTACGCACTCCCTCATCTCGAACTGTGTTTTCCCTGCAGAAAGCAGAGTGGTCCCATGCACGCTTCTCTCAGTGGCTGGATGACCATCCATCTGAGAAGGACAGGCTCATCCTCATCAGGTAAACCATGTGCTTCCGGGGCAGCCATGCGGGCTGGAAGCCCAGGAAAGATGGGGCTGCAGGGCAAGGAAGGATCAGTGCCCAAGAGGACATGGACGCGCCATTGCACCTCCTGAGGAAATTTCAGTTGTCTTTGTAGGCACCCCTATAAGTCCTTCTCTGTGTGGATGACAGTGTCTTTAAGTGAAAGTTCCTACTTTTATCATCATCATCATCATCATTGTTGTTGACAGCCACAATATTTAGTTAAAGCACACAGCACTCACAATGTGGCAGGCACAGTTTAAAGCCATATAGAGGGTAAGGTCGGCAAGGTGGAAGATGGTGGACTAGGATGTCCCACCTCCCTGCATAGGCACACATACCTGAGCACCCAGCAGTTGGAACTGTTGGGCATAACAGCTTCCGCCTTCCTGTCTTCTACTTCTTTTTTTTTTTTTTTTTTTTTTTGAGACAGAGCCTCAAGCTGTCACCCTGGATAGAGTGTTATCGCATCACAGCTCACAGCAACCTCCAATTCCTGGGCTAAAGCGAGTCTCTTGCCTCCGCCTCCCAAGTCGCTGGGACCATAGGCGCCCGCCACAATGCCCGGCCATTTTTTGGTTGCAGCCGTCATTGTTGTTTGGCGGGCCCGGGGGCTGGATTCGAACCCGCCAGCTCAGGTGTACGTGGCTGGCACCTTAACCTGTTGAGCCACAGGTGCCGAGCCCTGTCTTCTACTTCTAAACCTTCACATCCTCTTATGCATGATCCCATGCCTCGTGCAGTCCTAAGGACCATGCACTCCGAACTTTGAAAAGCACCCTCCATGAAGACTGTCCCTAGCTCCACATTTTCTGCTTGTTTTGATGTGTTGCAGTTACTGAGTTGGTGGAACATAGATGTGAGTGAACTTTTAAAAAACGTGCAGTGGGGCATAGTTAGTAAGAAATAAAAACAACCCAGCAGCCACTTAGATCCATGTGCCCTCCAGTAGTTCCCACGATGCCTTCATGTATACATTACAGGGGCGCACTGCCCCCTGCAGCCAGCCGTGGCAGGTGGGACCATGGCAGGGACCTGTCACATATGACTAAGCACATCTCTTCCATCAGCGCTCTCTGAAACTGCTCTCACCAGAGACCTCCAGCCACCTACCCTAGCCATTCCTACCTTATGGCTCTGCAGCGTCCGCTGGAGCTGACCACTGTTTCCTTTGTTAAACTCATAAACTGACTCAACACATTGCTCTTGATGTCAGGCTCACGTTTTTTTGGCATGTGAGGCCCTGTGCTAGCAACTGAGGATGCAAAGTAAACTGAGGGACAGCCCACTAACACCACAGTCTTCTGTTTCTGTTCTAATTTCTCTAGCCATACCTTTCTGTGTCATTGCTGAATTGTCATCTTCTGTCAATTTCTTAATATGTCATCATCTTGCGTATTTTGTTCCTTTTTTTGTTTGTTTGTTTGGGGGTTTTTTTGCAGTTTTTGGCCGGGGCCGGGTTTGAACCCACCTCCGGTATAAGGGGTCGGCACCCTAACTCCTTTGAGCCACAGGCGCCACCCTCGTATTTTGTTCCTCTCGTCCAGTCTGTGCATTGGTTCCCAGGTGAACTCATCCAGACTTATACGTTTAATGCCTCTTCTGTCCTCCCTAGCTTGCTCTGTGACTCTCCAGATTGCACAGGGCCTCTATCATATGTCACCACTGAAATGCCCCACAGAAATCTCAGCCCCAAAATGGTCAAAGTCTTTCCATTCAAGCCTTCTCATTGTCCCACACTCCCTGTGTTGGTTGAGAGGTCACCATTACCCACCACCTGGGCTAGAAAACCTTTAAATCCTCGTTCCACTCCTGTGTCACCTTCATTCTATCCAGTCAGTTGTACCAATTAAATTTTTTTTTTTTTTTTTTTGAGACAGTCTCACTCAGTTGCCTTGCTTTGGGTGCTATGGCATTCCAGCCACCTCACACTCTTGGGCTCAAGTGATCCTCTTGCCTCAGCCTCCCTAATACCTGAGACTACAGGGACCTGCCACAACACCTGGCTATTTTTAGAAGTGGGGTCTAACTTTTGCTTAGGCTGGTCGCAAACTCCTAAGCTCAAGCAATCTACCTGCCTCTGCCTCCCAGAGTGCTAGAATTACAGGCATGAGCCACTACACCTGACCCAATTAAATATTTTTTTTTCTTTTGAGACAGTTTTACTTTGTTACCCTCAGTAGAGTGCTGTGGCTTCATAGCTCACAGCAACCTCAAACTCTTGGGCTTAACCGATCCTCTTGCCTCAGCCTCCCTGAGTAGCTGGGACTACAGGCGCCCTCCACAGTGCCTGGCTATTTTTAGAGATGGCTTCTTGCTCTAGCTCAGACTGGTCTTCAACTCCTGAACTCAGCAAATGTACTGCCTCAGCCTCCCAGAATGCTAGAATTATAGACATGAGCCACTGAGCCTGGCTGAATAATTCTTGAAGCCATTCTCAACTGTCCGGGGATTCTAATTCTGTTGGTCTGACACTGCAGTGCCAAATAGGCCTGTATTCAGGTGATGAGTTGGGTTCCCCAAAACCTGAGTGGGGTAATGCAGTGAAGTGGGTCTGAACCACATGTGCACGTGAGAATCATTTACAGGGCTTTAAAAAATCCCAAGACCGAGGCCACACTCTTGCCTGAGTACTTCAGAATCTTCGGGGTTGTGACCTGGCATCAGGATTTCTCTAGCTTCCAGGGCAGGTCCACGGAGCAGCCAAAGGTGCAACCGACACACTGCCACAGCTTGACATTCCAGTTGTCAGGTGGGGACTCTGCCTAGGAAGCTATAAAAGATCACTAGGCAACTTCAGCCCATCAGTGTCCAAGTGGCAGGGAGCCCTCAGGTTTGGTGTTCGGATCTCACATGAGCCCCTGGCCCTCGGGCACCAGTGTGGATAAAGAGATTAGCTCAGGTGCATTCTCTTTTTCTTTGAGTGTCTGTTACTTCTTTCTGACCCAGAAATGGGAGAGGCTGCCAGGTGAACCTCCCCGCAGTCAGTGTGACTGGTGAAAACCGCCTTCAGCAAACTGCTTTGGGTTTGGATGAGGTAGTCTGGCCCTGGGGCTAACTCAGGGATTTGCAATGTCTATGTGGATTTTTTCTGAATCCCAAAGATTCACTCAGCCGCAATACACTGAGTGAATTGAAGGATTTAGTTAATCAGGGTTCATTTTTGTCTTCTTAACAAGTTGGAATGATTTCATCCACAACAGTTGTCCTGCTGTGGGTACATCACAAATCTGTTTTCTTTTGATTCTCTTTAAAAGTGTCTCCTGAGTGATTTCATCAGCAGTGCTGTTGCTAAGCCTATATTTAGCAACTGAAAATCATGCTCAGAAATACTGTCATGCTTTTTAAATAAGACCTACCCATCCCTCCTCCACACATGGCCAATTCCAGAACCTTCATGCGCTGATCAGAAAATTGAGCCCTCCTTGGGGGATTAAAAAAATGCACTTCTGCTGCACCCCAGGCTCTTGGCAAGGAGGAGACCTTTGTCCTAGAGAATGTTCTTTCTGGTGTATTATTACAAAACTAATTTTGTTCCTGCATACTGAAGCATCACTGGGTGAATTTCTTTCCCCTATAGATAAACCAAACCTGAGTACTGCTCTTTAAATGTCAGCAATTTGTTTTAGCTTCTGGGGAAACCTTGTTTGTATACTCATTCTATTTCTCCCCGCATAATATGCTAGGTTGTCATAAAGTAGGGCAGATTGAGGAATGTGTCACTACTACTGCTGGGTAAATGGCAAATAATGAACTCTCTCCTGCCTTCCCATTTCCTTTTGACACCAGATGCTTTTCTAGAGCTTGAATGAATACTAGTCAAGTTAATTTTAAAAATAAGAGTAATCACTGACTCACTGGGCCATGTAGGGTGAGGGCAGGGCAGTTACCTACTGAGCACCCAGGCAGGTGCTGCAGACACGTGTGTGCCCCCAGGTGCAGAGAGGCCACCTGGCCAACATACATGGGGCAGTAAAGTGGGGGGAATGTAGTTTCAAAAAAGATGAACAATGAATTTGTCTGTTTTTTCTTTTTTTTTTTAAGACTTGGTGCTCAAAGCTTTTGTTTTGTTTGTTTGTTTGTTTTTTATCCTCCTCAGTAGAGTGCTGTGGTGTCACACAGCTCACAGCAACCTTTAGCTCCTGGGCTTCGGCCATTCTCTTGCCTCAGCCTCCCGAGTAGCTGGGACTACAGGTGCCCCCCACAAAACCTGGCAATTTTTTTTGCAGTTTGGCTAGGACCAGGTTTGAACCTGCCACCCTTGGTATATGGAGCTGGCGCCCTACCCACTGAGCCACAGGAGCCACCCTGTGCTCAAAGCTTTAAGTTTTTAATTAATGTAAGCACATAATAGTTGTGTACCTAACAGTGAGGGTGTTTTGTTTGTTTGTTTGTAGAGACAGTCTCACTTTATCACCCTCGGTAGAGGGCTGTGGTGTCAACAGTTTACAGCAACCTCCAGCTCCTGGGCTTAGGCGATTCTATTGCCTCAGCCTCCCGAGTAGCTGAGACTACAGGTGCTCGCCACACCTGGTTATTTTTATTTTATTTTTTTTGCAGTTTGCCCGGGGCCAGGCTTGAACCCACCACCCTCTGTACATGGGGCCAGCGCCCTACTCGCTGAGCCACAGGCACCGCCCTAACAGCGAGTATTTGATGCAGTGATTTTCTGAGCTGTGTGGAAGTGGAGCCTCAAACTCATTACCCTTGATATTTGCTGTAGAGCAGCTGCTCTTCGGTAATGGTCCTCTTGAGTAGGAGTATACTTTCATGCTGTCAAAGGTGTTGATACTTATGAGCCTAGTGGTACTTGCATCTGTATGGTTATCAGAGAATGCTTGGTGCTTTGTTTTGTTTTTCCCAGTAAGGATAAACTTCAATAGTCTACTTATTTTGGTAACAAACCAGAATTAAGACTCTTACATAATGCTTGGCCTGACTTCCAAGAAAGCTAATGTTTTATTGAAGTAAATGAAATAATTTAATAAGTGCTTGAATAACTTGCTCTAATTTTATGTGAGAGGGAAGCTTAATCTATTTTTTTACCCCATACTTCTGATGATATTTTTGATGAATACCAAAAATCTAACCCAGTTCATTTCTCAGCTTTCCTCTACATATTGTGTATTTTATATGATTTCTTATCCTCTTAAATGCCACTGAAACTACAAAGATGGAGTTTTTGTTCATTTATTAAATAGAATGAAAGAGTGGGAACCTGCAACTTTGGGGTGACATGTGGCCTTCTGTGTCCATGAGTGTGGCCTTTTGATTAAATCCAAACTTTACAGAAGAAATCCTCTAACTAAAGGGACTAAAGTTTGGATTCAGTTAAGGGGCCAAACTTGGGGATCTGGAGGGCCACATGTGACCTTTAGGCTGCAGGTACTTTATTTCTTAGACTAATACCATTATCTCAGACAGCTGGGCCTATGGGGATTTCTCTTCTATAGATGAATCTGTAGGGACTACACTTCGGGGGCGTAGGGGCAATTTTCCAGGCTGGCATAGCACCTAGACAAGAATTACTAAAAGAAGCAAGTTTTTACATAGAGAAACAGCTCCATCAAGGGTCAGCTCTGACTTGAACTAAGAGCATTCAATTCCATGTTGCTTGCCAGTTAAGAATTATGTATTAGATGGGACTTGGGACAATGAACTGAGTAATGGCATTAATTTACATCTTATTTTAAAAGCTACACTTTTTTTAGAGACAGTCTTGCTCATTTGACCCGGCTAGAGTACAGTGGTGTCACACTAGCTGCCTGCCACCTTGAACCCTTGGGCTCAGTGATCCTACTGCCTTAGTCTCCTGAGTAGCTGGGATTACAGGCACAGGTCACCATACTTGCTAATTTTTCTACTTTTTTGTAGAGACAGGCCTTGCTCTTGCTTAGGTTGGTTTCAAATTCCTGACCTCAAGTGATCCTCCTGCCTCAGCCTCCCAGAGTACTGGTATTATAGGTATGAGCTACCATGCTGGGCCTAAAAAGCTATGGTGCTTAAATAAGCACTTACCCATCCCTCCACATAACTGATTTAAAGTACTCACACTCTGAGCAGAGTGTAGAGCCTACCTTCAGGATTCCAAAATGCTTAGACCCTGACAAGTCAAGGCTGCTTATATAGAAGTCAGACCTTTCCACAAATTTATGCTACTCCAATGTGGTTTCCATTCTTTTGTGCTGCCTGGCTTTTGAAAAAGGGATCATTTGAAGCTGAGTTCTAAGAGATAAAGAGCTGCACAAGGAAGATAAATATGTCCAGAGGACAGGTGCAAACAGAAATCAGGAAAGAGGTCAGGGCTAGAAATAAAAGAGATTTGAGGTTCATTTACTTATGACAGTGGTTGGTGGAGTGGAGGCACTACAGAGCGAGCAGTGAGAGGGACAGACTCCAGGAAGTACACACTCCACAGTCCAGTGAAAAAGAAGTTGAGGCAGGAGGATTGCTTGAGCACAGGGTTTAAGGCTACAATGAGCTATGACTATGCCACTGCACTCTACCGTAGGTGACAGACTGAGACCCATCTTCAAAAAATTATGGGCTGTGCACAGTGGCTCACACCTATAATCCTAGCACTCTGGGAGGCTGAGGCGGGTGGATTGCCTGAAGTCAGGAGACAGAGACCAGCCCAAGCAAGAGACCCCATTTCTACAAAAAAATGAAAAGCTGAGGTAAGAGGATCACTTGAGCCTAACAGTTTGAGGTTGCTCTGAGCTGTGATGCCACGGCACAGCACTCTTCCCAGAGTGACAAAGTGAGACTCTGTCTCAAAAAAAAAAAACAAAACGAACAAAATGAGATCAAGACCGAGTATGTGAGCTAATGTTGTTAACTTACATCTTTATAGAACTCCTCCAATCTCAAGGTATGAAATTTTAAAAGAAAAAATAAGACAAAAATTAACGTGTACACGTGGGACTTAAATAGACCAATAATGAAAAATTAACAATCTTGTAACCTTCCTTTTTGCTCCAGGTAAACAGATGATCTCATTCAGGGACTGGCGAACTTTTCCCAGAAAGGGCCAGAAAAGTTTAGGCGATATGGTCTCCACTTCAGCCTTTCAGCTTTGCTATTACAGGGTGAAAACAGCCATAGATAATAAACGAGCATTGGGCTGGATTTGGCCTGCAGGCAGATTGCTGACCTTTGATCTAACTCATGAAATCATAATCAGTTATGACTGTAGTGCTAATCAAAACTGAATGGTACCACATACCCTCAATTAAATTCAGACCGCTTCTTTATCACCTATTTGCCAAAAATTAGAGCCCAAGAAGCATTATCCTAAGTTGTGGGTTGTTCACAGTTCACCTGCTAAGTGTTCCTTCATGTGCCAAAGGGCCCCACCCCCAGAACTCCTGAGCAGGCCTTTCTTTCCAAGGCACGAGCTGCTTGCAGCTTTTCTGAAGTCTCTTTATTAGCAAAGTAGAGGAGAGGGAAACTAAGCACATACTTAAAGGCCAGAGAGCCTCTGGTTATGTGACAAGTCAACACACATATACAGACTATTCCAAGTAGATGACTTAGGCTACTAAATACAATATATACTGAGAAAATAGTTTTGCACACTAATCGTAGTAACTACAGTTAATACTGCCAATAAATGTTTTAAGGCTGTTGGTTATTTAGCTTGTGGAACTGAGCAAACCAGTTTCAGAATAAACTTATTTCTAATTTATATTGGTGCTTCCTAAGCTGTTTTATGTAGTATCTTCACACTGTTTTCATTCTGGATTTCAGGGGTGCCCTGGAAGCCTATGTCCAGTCTGTGAGAAGTAGAGAAGGCAAAGAATTTGCACCAGTTTATCCTGTAATGGTTCAGCTGCTTCAAAAAGCTATGTCTGCTCTTCAGTGACAATATGAAATGCTAATCTCCACTTTATGCTAACACATTAATAACCAGCAGTTAAGTAACACAATCTAAAATTTAGACAGCATCTATCCACTATTTTAATGGAACGGATTTTTCTGTATTTCCTACTGATGTCCATTTTCCTCTTTACACTTCCACTTTAAGTAACATAAAATGTCAAAATAGATTCACCATCACAGACCGATTCTTTGAAAATTCATGGACCTGATTATTCCAGAAAGATCGTAACTTTTTTCCTCTCTTTGCCTTCTGTACAAGGCTAAAATTTCTTTGTCCTCACCAGAGTCCCACTACAGGTACATCCATGCCAAGTCCTCACAGCTTTTGAAGGGACAGGAACATGTGGCCTGGTTCCCCCAGCTGCCCTCTTCCCTACTGTGCAGCTTGCGGTTCACTGTGGTGGCACGCTCACAACAGCAAGGGAGTGTTTAAAAATCCTGATGCCTGACTTGTACTCCATACTAATTAACATGTCTGGGAGAGGGAGCCAGGCATCAATAGTTTCTTAAAAACATATCCCCATAGTGATTCCAATATGCAACAAAGTTTGGGAACCACTGGCTTATCCCAAAGCTGAGATGTAGAGTTAAATGTTCTTATTTAAGTATGTTACCCTGAATCTGTAAATAAAGCAAGGCTTTCTTTACACTTTGTCATTTGATTAAAAGCAGACCTGGGGATGGTTTAACCTTTTAACAAGTTACCAGGTGAGAAATAAAAATGTTTTGTTCTACAAAGATGCTCTTATAAATAAATGATCTACATCCTTATTTGTTTTATTGCCCTTGCCCCACTATTAACATTTTTGTTTCTAATTTTTTTAATCCCAACAGCAGCCACCTCATTATACAAACAAAAGTTTAACTGTGAGAATGCATAAGGCAAACCTCCTACCTCCTGAACCTGTTATTTTGACATAAAATTCAGTCAAGAAGTCCGAGGTAAACAACTTTTTTTTCCATTTTATTTGAAATAATATACAAGAATATAGTGTGCAAAATTTAGGGGCAACATTATGAAGAAGTGTAATGAACTGAAATCAATTTTACAGATGTGATTCCTAACCAGAAACACCACTTGGTAAGTAACATGAAAAGCCATGATTGTAGCTCCGAGCAAAAGCAGCTGTATTGCCAACATATTTGCTCTCATTTTAGACAGTTGGATGAAAAGTAAAGTGCGAGTGTTGCACTGCAATAAGTGCAAAGTCTGCCCCCACCATAAAGATATGATGACAAAATATATTTAAGATACGTGGCTGAAGAGATATAGAACACAAAGTTAAAAAATACAATGGTGTTGACTGTTAATAGCACCATTACAGTGACTACATCCCAATGCTATTAACTAACTTTATGTTGGCCTGGGCTAGGTCTCCATTGGAAATAATAGGTGGCTGCTGCCACCTGGTGTATAAACTCAGCATGACATGGGAACTGCAGCAGGTGGCTCTTAGACTGGGACACCAGCCGCCTGCCACATGTTCTGGTAGCCCCTTGGCACCGGCCACACTAGGAGTGCCTGTGTTTGGCACAGATGCTGAGCCATGTGGTGGCTGCTCAAGGAAAGGCCGACTCCCAGCTCTGCTTCATCCCATCATGTGTACAATACAGATTAATAAGCAGTAAGGAGCAAATATATAAACAGCAGTTACATATTTTTAAATTCTCCTTTCGTACAATTTAAAATAAAACATGTATACACTTCTCCTCTCTTTCTACTGTACTTTTAGCACCACAGGATATCAATTTTCAAGCCTATATTACCTGATAGACATATATGAAGTTTTGAAGAAAAGTAAGGCAATTTGGTTTACAATATTGATAGTTTTAGCTTAATGCTCTAATGGAGAAAGCAAATCCTCACTCATATTATTAAATCATTTCAAGACTCAATGCTATCAGTATCTTATGGTCACACGAATTCAGGACAAATGGTGAGACCTTGATCTTCTTAAGTCTTTCCATCAAGAGTCAATGTTTATGCAAATATAGACTTAAGAACATATGCATCCTGGTTTAATGTTGTTGTGAGCCCTGTGGAAATAAAATTAAACTCAGTGAATGTTTACAAATCAATACATAGGTAATTCTATATGTGAAAGCTAAAATGTGTAAGATGATGTTTATAACTTTACTAGTAAAAGCTGATTTCAAAGTTTGCTGGTATCCGATGGTTCAAGCATCCAGAAAACTTATAAAAATCAGACATGGACTAGGATGAATAGAAAAGAAAGGTGATACAGGCAAAGTCCTCCACATGAAATCCTAAACTACCAAAGAACTTCCAAAATCCAGTTCAGCCACCTTCTAAATCTGATTACTACTTTAAAACAAATTCATGCAAATTTTAAAACAAATATCACCTGCACGTTACTAAAAAACACAGGCACACATACATTAACATCCTTGGCCAGCCCTTTCACTATAAAACTAATAATATCTTCACTTCTATTCTACCAAGTGAGATTTTCTTGTATTTAATCTACAAACATTGAACTTAAAAGATGCTAGTGTAGTAGTGGAAAATTTCTAAGAACCCTAAGTCTGTCCAAATAGATTTTGGTACAAACTTGTTTACCACCCTTCCTGAACCTTTCTATTTCTTCTCCTCGAGGTTCCTAATGTAGAAGCTCTGTGCCCGTGGCAGAAGTCCCCATGAAGGTTAGTGAATGTACTCCCACACTTCCATCCTCATAAAAGGAAAAAAAGGCTAGTGAGACACCTCACCAAAAATTAAGAGATTTTCCACTCTGATATTAATGGGTTAATAATGTCCATCTTTCACCTACTAGAAATAATACATTCCAAATTTATTTTTTCACCATAACGTTCTTTACTTAAAGTTTGCCTGAGATTTCTACTTCCCATGCAAACAGAGTAGGGCATCTGATGAAAAGAACAGCAATCTTTCTTATATGATGATGGAAAAATACTATTAGGCTCTGAAGTATGAAAATGCTATTAGAAGAGAATCATTACAACCTTTTAAAGGTCATAACAATTGTTCCAACATGCCAGCACACCTACGGAGATAATTTTAAACAACTACTTATTGAAACGTACTGAATTGGTTCTTTTCCTTTTCCAACAGTCAGGGTTTAAACGTTTCTGTTCTTCAGCCAAAGCCTTTGCTTCTAATGTGTACATCCTTCTCTCCTCATTCTTCATTTTCTTCCACCTGTCACCGAGGATCACACTTATGGCTCTGTAAAATAAATATTTACAAAATGCTGAAGGATGAATTTTACATAAAACTCAACTGCAGTAGCTACTTTGGAGAAAAAGAATGTAAAGTTAAAAAAAGAAAAAAAATCTTGTCCAACATCGAGAATGGAAAAGATCAAGGCCAAAATAAGTCTTTTCCAATAAAATCCCAAGTCATATTATCCATTTATCATAATCTTGACAGTTTAAATCCCCCTCAAATAGCTTCAGTATTACCAGTTATCAAAGGTAATAAATGGCTAGAAATCAGATAACTGTACAAATCTTAAATTTAAAGAATTTTTAAGATTTCAAAGAAAAGGTCTGTTTACCATTAGATCTATTCTCAGTTAAAGGTATAAAGTCAGACTATTCAAAATCATCAGCATAAAGTATTGAATTTATATTAAAAGTTACCTTAAGTATAACAATTTATTCTTACATTCTATTTGTGTCCATAGCCTATCAAAATATTACAGTGATGATAAAGGTCTTTTTCATTCATGTAACCTTAGGGAAATGAAGAATTAACTATGTATGCTTCACTGCTGACCTTATGATGAAACCAATGAAACCTTAGGAACTACTAGACTTGAAAAAACTGGATAAAGTCCAAACAGTAAGAAGTCAAACTGATAGGACACAGCATGATAGAAATTTGAAGCTATTTTCCTATTTATATTTTTCATTCTGCTACCAAACCTACTGAAATAGTCTCAGGCATGCAGATATAAGCCACATTCTTCCTAAGAAGAGCCGTTAACCATTAATTCTGTGACACTCATACAAGATGAAAGGTCCTGGAATGATTCCATAAAGTACATAAAAGTGAAGATAGGCATCCGTGCTTCAGAAGAACAGTAACCACAGACGATCTACTACTTAAAAAGAAATTATGTTTGTAGTATGTTTACCTATCCTTTTATCCAATAAATTGAGGTAGGTAAACATTATGGTACACTTTCCTTTAGTAAAATCCAATATTTATAGCCTTTGGGTTAAAGGTACTATATATAATGGTTGGCATATTTACTACTACTTAACAAATCAGTTAAGGAGTACTCACACACACACATCCCCAATTGAGTCTTTCAAAGAAAGAAAAGTGTGAAATGTTTCAAGGAGGTAGTTATGTGACACCTGGGAAACCCATTTATTCCCTCTTTTAAGTTAAAAGACGATAGGTAATGAAATGTGCATGATATAGACTATAATCTGTATTCTCTTCTGTAACAATAAAAGATACTTCTCCTAAACATTATTTTTACAGTGAGTTCTACATCCAGATGGATATTCATATCAGCTTCAAATGGGCTCTATGTCTCTGACCTATCTCAATATTAGGTGATTACTAACGTATCACAAAGGAGCAATGCTAACATGTAAAGGAAAAATTAAGACTTACAAGCAATAGGGTGTATAACCTAACACAGAGGTCCTTATAGAACAGAAAACAAAGCACCTAAGCTAAAATGAGACTTTTCACTCTCATGATCAGGATAATCCACTTACCCAGAAATGTAAATAAATCCAAAATGCATCTTGGCTGACAATGTTAACAGTTAGGGAAAAGACTTATTATCATAGGGGGATATGAATTATATATTTCTAGATGCCAAAGGACATGTCTAATAATTACTGTACCAGAGGGGCACAGAAAAAGAAATGCAGCATAGCACCTGTCACTAAATCTCCATGTTCTCAGGAAAAAAAAAGTGAGCCGGGGGAACTTGCAAATTAGTCTTAAAATGCCTTTAAATCCTGAAAGTATATTTTCTATGAGGATATCACAGAGATGTGAACTTCCAAAATGAAGTTCAACACATTCTTGTTACTGATGAAGAAATGGGAGATTAGAACGTAGGTTAATTGCCCAAAGTCATACAAATGACAGATTTAAGAGTTAGTTAAAACTTTTCAGTGTTTTTGAGAAATAATCTAGGACAAAGCTATTCATTAAAGTGTTACCTATAATATTTTCAAGAGAAATATACATATGTATCGAGTTTCAGATGCATTTGGGATAAGCATCTGTTTTTAAAATGTAAATAGTTAAAATTAAACACGTAAGACATTCAAACTTGAATTCACAACTGAATTATTTTATGTAGATACTCATTTGATTTTTTCCTTATGATAATAAAAGTAAAGGAAATGGTAGTTTTGATCCTCAAGGAAAGAAAAAGAAAAATACAGCTTTCATATATTTAATATATGGAGAATTTGACTGCTTTGATGGGGACTTGGTAGGAGATGACCCTGGGACTCATAGGAAACAGACTAGGATTTTTATTCCTGGGGTCTACTGAAGACAGCTCCTAGTTCAACTTACTGCAAATTGCCAATGCCTTCACATTCTGTAAGACTCAGTTATCTGTCTAGGTCTAGATATTATTAATTAGTTACACATGGCCCTAAAAATTCCACCTCAACTTTTTACTTTGTCAACCTAAGAAAATACAATTCAATTATACTACTGAAGAATAAGTAAAACTATCCCAGTTACTGTGAATGGCATTGAAATACATAGTTATGATAGATTTGTCACGATTTTTACCTGTTATCTTTCCCTGGATACATCTGAGTATATTCAACTCTGTATTTTTTGGCAAAAAGCATGAAGGCATTCATTGGTCTTTTGCACTTATTAGGAGAAGTGGCAGTCACAGTCCCTGAGCTGTGGTTTTTGACAGCTTTTGCATATAATGAATTCGAAGAGAGCTGTGCTGATCCAGGTGAGCCACAGTTTTTACTGAATCCAGATCTTGCAAAGTCTTGAACACCAGGTCCTCCACAAGACAAAGATGCACGACGTTGACGAGCCATACTACTTAATACATAAACTGCAGAAGAATCCATAGGTGTGAAGTCATAGCTGTGAAATTTTTTAAAAAATTTATTAACAAGGTTTTAATTCAACGTATCTAATTTCTACAAACAAGGTTTTTTAAAAAAATCTCACCCATGTGATTGGAACTTTCAGTGCATTTTCCCCTACGTTACCAACACAGGTACATGTACTATGCACGTACTGACTAAAATTATTAATTTTAAAAAACCTCTACAGATAATAGAAAAGTTAAGAAAAAACCTTCAGCCCTCCTTGAAGGCATATTAAAATTGACGTGCTTTTTTCATAATAATTAACTCTTCCCTCTCACACAACCCATTTACTGTTCAGATTCACTTCTTGGCAAATTTGCTCATGTTGAATTCTTGGGCTATAGAAACCTACAGCTTTCAAATTAAAATGGAGTGGCAGGCAACTACCAGGCCTCAGAACTAAATACAACAGAAGATAAAAGGTTGGATAAGAGAAGTCAAAAGCTCAGTTAATGAGGCTAAAGGAATTTAATATGGCTCATCAGTTAATGAGGCTAAAGGAATTTAATATGGCTCATAATCTGGATCACCAATTTATGGAAAAAGCCATGTCTCCCAAAAGGCCAATTATGCTGGGTGCAGTGGCTCATGCCTATATAATCCTAGCACTCTGGGAGGCCAAGGTAGATGGATTGCCTGAACTCACAGGATAGAGACCAGCCTAGGCAAGAGTGAGACCCCATCTCTACTAAAAATAGAAAAACTAGCCCAGCCTTGTGCTGGACACCTGTTGTCACAGCTACTTGGTAGACTGAGGAAGGAGGATCATGTGAACCTAAGAGTTTAAGGTGGCTGTAAGCTATGACACCACAGCATTCTATTGAGGGCGACAAAGTAGGACTCTGGTCTTGAGCAGCACCTATGGCTCAGTGGGTAGGGTGCCAACCCCATATACCGAGGGTGGTGGGTTCGAACCCGGCCCCGGCCAGCTAAAACAGCAGTGGCAACTGCAACAAAAATAGCCAGGCGTTGTGGCAGGCGCCTATAATCCCTGCAACTCAGGAGGCTGAGACAAGAGAATCGCCCTAGCCCAAGAGTTGGAAATTGCTGTGAGCTATGACGCCACAAAACTCTACCAAGGGTGACAAAGTAAGACTCTGTCTCTTAAAAAAAGAGAAGAGAAAAAAAAAAAAAGGCCAACTACATACTGTAATATTGCTTAATAAGTTCACAGTAAAAGCCTACCTGTTATCAGGCTACATTTTGCTCTGTATATCCAGTTTCTTTAGGCATGGAAATAAGCTATCCATATTATCCTTTTATCTCAAGGCTATTTGGAGGGTGTCATTAGCCCCCTCTTTTATATGAAAAAACAAGCTAGGAAAAGTAAAGTATTATTCACCCAAGGCCACACTGTTAGAATCCAAACCCAGATATGTCTACCTTCAAAGCACCAGGTCTCCTCAACAATAGCATGGTCCCTCACATTGCTACTGGCTCTACTCAAAGTAAATAAATAATCATTATATTAATTAAAAATACTTGCTGAAAATCAGAGCTAATGTAGATCACAGTCTAAAGGTAACCTAAGCCTAAGATAGTGAAAAGAATTTTCTTTTGTTTCAACTATTAACTTTCTGCCTATAGTAATTTTTATATTCTTGGCAAAAAACCTTTTATTCAAAACTCAGCTCCTACTTCTCTCCCTAAAACAGAAATTCTGGTAACATACAAATTAGATTAATACTAGCTATAGAAACAGGATTTGCCCAAAGGTAAAGCATATGAGATTATAAAAAAATTTCTTTTTGGGCATCACCTCTGGCTCAGTGAGTAGGACGCCGGCCCCATATACCTAGGATGGCAGGTTCAGGCCTGGCCCCAGCCAAACGGCAACAAAAACATAGCCAGGCATTGCGGTGGGCGCCTGTCATCCCAGCTGCTTGGGAGGCTGAGGCAAGAGAATCACCTAAGCTCAGGAGTTGAAGATTGCTGTGAGCTGTGATGTGACAGCACTCTACCGAGGGCGATAAAGTGAAACTCTGTCTCAAAAAAAAAAAAATTTTTTTTTTTCTGACACACAGTCCCACCCATTTGGTCACCTTGGGTAGAGTGCTGTCATAGCTCACAGCAACCTCAAACTCTTGGGCTCAAGCAATTCTCTTGCCTCAGCCTCCCAAGTAGCTGGGACTACAAGCGCCTGCCACAATGCCCAGCTAGTTTTTTTAAAGATGGGGGTCTCATTCTTGCTCAGGCTGGTCTCCATGAACTCATGAACTCAAGCGATCCACCCACCTCAGCCTCCCAGAGTGCTGGGATTACAGATGTGAGCCACCACACCTGGTCACAAGATTATGAAATATTCTAAAGACAGATTAAAAAAAAAGCTAAATGAGGTAGGTGCATGCCATTTACTCTATACAGTAAAAATGACTTTTTACCAATTATAAACCATCTAAGTCTTTTTTTCTTAAAGGCATTACAAGAAATAATGTACTTAAAAACTGTTACTCCAAAATTATCTCATGAATACTTAGAAATTAGTATGTCACAGAAACAAGGTTTGCTCTCCAGCTTTGCAACTTTCATAAAAATATTGAAGCCCTTCTCTAGAAAAATAGCAAACTTTTAATTGACGTGCCTTTTTCATAACAAGTAACTCCTCCAAATCCCACACAACTCATTTACTCTTCAGAGTCACTTCTTGGCAAATTTGCTAATATGAGTTCTTGGCTATAAGAACCTACAGCTTTCACTATAAATGAATCTAACACAAAATTATTACTCTGTTCAGAAAGAAAATATCTAGTTAGAATTTCAAAATACCGAAAGATACAAGCTAATTCAAATTTGACAACTTCACCATCTAGTGGCACATATACAACTATCATCTCTTTCCATGATGTATACAACTTAAATCGGGTGAAATATTCAATAATAAAATTCAGGCTCTTGACATGACTGTAGAATGAAAATATCACATAGGACATCTTTAAAAACAGCTTAACCTTTTGCCATACCACCAAGGTAAGCTTTCATTCACTTCATTAAACTACCTGTAGTTCCTCGAATGTGCCTTGTTTCACACCCCTCCTTTTTGTACATGCCATCCCTCAAGCTTAGAATGTCTTTTCCACTTACCTACTCATTACTCTTAAAGGCAAACTTCACAATAATGTAGTGTCCTATTAACCATGTCACATGTATTATCTCATTTAATCCTTTCTCTAACACCCCTATTTTAGAGACTTCTGGGAGAGGAAAAAAGCCATAGAAAGGTTACTTAACTTATCCAAGCTTCCACAGCAAATCTAATAAGGAGCAAGGATTTTAATCCAGGCAGTCCAGATCCAGAACAATGCTCCTTTCATGCTACCCTGCCTCTCAACCAGCATTTACCACACTGTATCCATTTACTAATCCATTTCCTTCTCCAGACTGGAAGCAAAGAGGCACAGCCTTCTTAAGTCATTTTAAAATTAATTCTAGAGACCATAATGTAAAATTTTAATTGGGTTCAAATTCCAGTTGTCACTTACTAGTAATATGACCTTGGGCAAGTTAAGTAGATTGAGTGAGTGACTAAGAGACAGGGTCTTACTGTTGTCCGAGCTAGAGTGCAGTAGCATCTTCCCACCCCACTGCAACCTGAAACTCCTGGGCCCCAAGGGATCCTGCTGACTCAGTCTCTCTAATAGCTGGCACCACACCTTTCTAATTTTTTCTATTTTTCTATAGAGACAGAGTTTGGACAAGTTAAATAAACACCCAGGCTTGTATTAAATTATCTGTAAAATAGAATACATGCTATACAGGGCTACTGAAAGGAAAATAAACGTAAAACAGGGCAGAGGCTGGCACACAGTTGTACTCAATAGTAAGGACATCATTGTAGAAGTGGCGAAGATTAGTGAATAAGAGTGCTAAATTTAGAATCTTTCTAAGGCATAGGCTTGAATTCTAATTCTGACAGTAACTGCCTTTGCTTTGGGCATATGTTCCTTAACCTTCCTAAGAGGTTTTCCTCTCTCTGTAGAATGAGAATATGATCTATCAATAGTGCTCGAAGATTAAATAAATTAACATGTATATAGTAACTGGCACATAGTAAGCACTCAGTGTAAGTTTGTTAAGTTGTATTACTTAAATAGAAATGTTAACTTCACAAAGTCAAAAGTGACTGTTTTAAACCTGCCTAATGCTTAGAAGGCTGGGTCTCAATTGACAAAGCCTCAGAATGGGCTTCTTTAAATCACATTCTCACTTGGAAGCTTTCTTTCTACGACAGACCTTTCAATTATGTTTAAGAGCACATCAACTTACTGTTAACTAATTCTAGTTCTTATCAAGTTACAAACCAACTGATGGAGCATGCTCCAATTACTTGCCCCACTTCCCCAATATACCTATGAACGTACTCTGGGGTTCTTCTCTCTTGGACTGTTTCCTCTCCCTTTCTTTTTTTTTTTTTGAGACAGAATCTCACTTTGTTGCCCTCAATAGCATGCCATGGCATCACAGCTCACAGTAACCTCAAATTTTTCGGCTTAAGCTATTCTCTTGCCTCAGCCTCCAAGTAGCTGGGACTACAGGTGCCTGTCACAACCCCTGGCTATTTTTTGTTACAGTTGTCACTGTTGTTTAGCCCAGGCCAAGTTCAAACCCACCAGCCTCGGTGTATGTGGCTGGCACCATAACCACTATACTCTAGGTGCCGAGCCTCGGTAGAGTGCCGTGGCTCACACCTCACAGCAACTTCAAGGGCTTAAGCGATTCTCTTGCCTCAGCCTCCAACTAGCTGGGACTAAAGGTGCCCACCACAACACCTGGCTATTTTTTGTTGCAGTTGTCATTGTTTCAGCTGACCTGGGCCAGGTTCAAACCCGCCAACTTCGGTATATGTAGCTAGCGCCATAACCTCTGTGCTACGGACACCAAGCCCCTTTCTTTCCCCTCTTATTCTTCCTATGCCAGTTGTCATCTCCCTTAACCCCCAACGTCATAATCCAATCCTAAAGGAAAATTTAGTTAACTTCATGCTTCTTAACTTTCTCATGGTTTCTCCTGGATGAAACTGCCCATTTCCACTCCTTTGCAGGAGAAGAAAGGTGAACATTGCTGTTACACTGCCATGACTCCACAGTAAAATGAGACCAATGACTATGGTCATCTTGAGAGTAATTAGTATCCAGTGAGATCAAGTGAGGAGAATTTGCCAACTGAGAAAATAGGAAATTAGGCAGCCAAGATTTCAATTTTGCATTAAAAAGCAAAGTTTTGTACTTAACATACTCTCATCCCCTGAACGGCTTCTCATTTCTTTATTTTTGATGATTATATAAATAATAATTACTCAATATACAAATACTATAGTGGCACTAATTATGTTAATATTTATTACAGTAACACGTAATATATGTTTCACTGTGCAGAAAAGACTTAAACATAGCAGTCCTGCCTGCTATCCCTTGTATCTACTTACAAGGTTGGCCCTTGACTGCCATCCTGAACTAGGATTTCAGGAAGGTTCCCATCATTTCCACAACTAATAAGGGTGGCTTAGTATGCCTAAGCTGTGTGCAAAAGGAACAGTTGCTTTCCTTTGGAAATCTAGAATTGTGGTAATGTGTCAGATAGGAAACCATAGGTGCAAAGCATCTAACAAGATTTCCCGATAGAAAACATTTCATACATATTGTCACAACTCACTGATGGGGGAATTAAGTGTGTCCTGTGTGACTCCACTGGGAGAGGATCCTGGAAGCTTGGCTTCACCCCATCTTTTCTCTTTTCTGATTTTGCTTTTTTAACATAATAATGCATAGCCATTAGCACAATTATATGCTGAGTCTTGTGAATCTCCCAGCAAATCATCACACTTGGGGTGGTTTTAAGGGATTCCTGACATGATTATATAATGCGTGTCACATGTAACATATAAAGCTTAGGTAATATACTTGTATTTACAGTTTTATTAGATGTGTTTCTTTTTTTTCTTTTTAGAAACAGTCTCACTTTATCACTCTTGGTAGTGCCATAGCGTCACAGCTCACAGCAACCTCTAGCTCTTGGGCTTAGGCGATTCTCCTGCCTCAGCCTCCTGAGTAGCTGGGATTACAGGCACCCACCACAACGCCTGACTATTTTTGCTGCAGTTTGGCTGGGGCTGGGTTCAAACCTGCCACCCTCAGTATATGGGGCCAGCGCCTTACTCACTAAGCCACAGGTGCCACCATATTGATGTGTTTCTAAAGAACCTGATTCCATAAAAACAATCATATTATTTATTTCTGAGACTTATTTTTGCTTAACATTTTAAAAGTTTATATTTTTAAGTGTATATAGCTATGGTTCATTTTCCATGGATACAAAAAGAATTCCACTGTAAGATTATATCACAATTTATATAATTGCTCCAGTTAATAAGTTTTTTTATATTGTTTCCACATTTTTCTCTTTTTTTTGAGACAGAGCCTCAAGCTGTCACCCTGGATAGAGTGCCGTGGCATCACAGCTCACAGCAACCTCCAATTCCTGGGCTCAAGCGAGTCTCCTGCCTCCGCCTCCCAAGTAGCTGGGACTACAGGAGCCTGCCACAACGCCCGGCCATTTTTTTTTTTTTGGTTGCAGCCACCATTGTTGTTTGGTGG
>CAUYON010182368.1:0-23932 GCA_963573935.1 Arctocebus calabarensis | reverse complement strand
CCAAGAGCTGGAGGTTGCTGTGAGCAGTGTGACGCCATGGCACTCTACCCAGGGCGATAAAGTGAGACTCTGTCTCTACAAAAAAATATGTATATATATTCACAAGTTAAAATAGTATTTTTGAGCCCAGGACTTGGAGGTTGCTGTGAGCTGGAATGCCACAGCACTCTATCCAGGGTGACAGCTTGAGGCTCTGTCTCAAAAAATAAATAAATAAATAAAATAGTATTTTTAATATATAACATGAAATAAATACATTAAAATTTACTTCATTTGTTTCTTTTTATTTTTCTCAAATGTGGCTGTAAGAACACTTAAAATTATGTATGTTGGGCTTGGTGCTTTTAGCTCAAGCGGCTAATGCGCCAGCCACATACACCGGAGCTGGCAGGTTAGAATCCAGCCTGAGCCTGCCAAACGACAACCACACCAAAAAATAGCTGGGCATTGTGGCGGGTGCCTGTAATCCCAGCTACTTGGGAGGCTGAGGTAAGAGAATTGCTTAAGCCCAAGTGTTGGAGGTCGCTGTGAGCTGTGATGCCACAGCACTCTACCCAGGGTGACAGCTTGAGACTCTGTCTCAAAAAAAAAAATTATGTATGTTGCTTATATGATTTTCTAGTTGGCAGCACAGTAATCAGCATACTGTGGCCTGTGGGTCAAATTCAGCCACTTGTTTATCTTGGAAAATAAAGGTTTTCAGCCATACCCATTCATCTCCACTGCTTTCCTTGCTACAACCTCAGAAAACTGAGTAATTGAAACAAAGACAGTCTGGCTCATAAAGCCTGTTTATCTTTTTTTTTTTTTTTTATTGAGACAGTGTCTCACTTTGTGGTCCTCAGGAGAGTACCGTGGTGTCATAGCTCACAGCAACCTCCAACTCATCAGGCTTAAGCGATTCTCTTGTCTCAGCCTCCCAAGTAGCTGGGACTACAGGCGCCTGCCAGAACACCTGGCTTTATTTAGTAGAGATGGGGTCTCACTCCGGCTCTTGCTGGTCTTGAACCTGAGCTCAGAGCAATCCACCTGTTTCGGCCTCCCAAGGGTGCTAGGATTACAAGCGTGAGCCACCACACCCGGCCCTTTTTTTTTTTTTGTAGAGACAGAGTCTCACTTCAACGCCCTCCATAGAGTGCTGTGGCGTCACATAGGTCACAGCAACCTCCAAGTCCTGGACTGAGGCGATTCTCTTGCCTCAGCCTCCCAAGTAGCTGGATCTACAGGCATCCGCCACAACACCCAGCTATTTTTTTGTTTTTGTTGTTGTTGCAGTTTGGCCAGGGCAGGTTTGAACCTGCCACCCTCGGCATATGGGGTCGGCGCCCTACCCATTGATCCACAGGTACTGCCCCAAAGCCTGCAATATTACTATTGGGCAGTGCCTGTGGCTCAGTGAGTAGGGTGCCGGCCCCATATTCCGAGGGTGGCAGGTTTGAACCCGGCCCTGGCCAAATTGCAACAAAAACATAGCCAGGCGTTGTGGGCAATAAAGTGAGACTCTGTCTCTAAAAAGAAATTTTAAAAATTAAAGCCAAAATGAAATGTTTACTATCTGGCCTCAAATGACAGACCTGGGTTTGGGGGTCGGGTTTGGCCAGGGCTGGGTTTGAACCCACCACCCTCAGTATATGGGGATGGCGCCCTACTCCTTGAGCCACAGGCGCCACCCTTGCAAAAAATTTTGCCAACTTTCGGCACCTCCCAACCCACTAAGTTGTACATTGGACTCACCTGAGGAACTTAAATTTTGCTTCAGGTTACGTCACACACTCAATTGTAACTGGTTTGGGGGTGTGGCCCATAGGATTTTACGAAAGCCCCTCCTTCTAGGTCCCCCTAATGAGTAGTGAAGGATGAGACCCACCTATTAAATAATTTTCAGGGAAAATAGACAATGGGGGAAATTAAGTAATTTCTAATTATACCACATGGTCACATAGATCAAGCCACAGATTTAATTCTGAGCTTCTGGGTAGCCAAAGCAAAAAAGGGAAATTGCTTCAAAGTCTAAAGCAGCGGTTCTCAACCTGTGGGTCATGACCCACGGGAACTGTATTAAAGGGCTGCGGCATTAGGAAGGTTGAGAACCACTGATCTAAATGGTGAAAATCAGGCTGGACCTAGTGGTTCACGCCTGTAATCCTAGCACTCTGGGAGACCAAGGCAGGTGGATTGCTTCAGCTCTTCTTCAGTTGGAGATCAGCCTGAGCAAGAGTGAGACCCTGTCTCATTAAAAATAGGAAAAGAAACTAGCCAGCTGTAGTGCTGTACGCCTATAGGCCCAGCTACTTGGGAGGCTGCGGCAAGAGGATTGCTCAAGCCCAAGAGTTTAAGGTTGCTGTAAGCTATGATACCACGAAATTCTACACAGAGCAACAGAGTAGGACTCTGTTTAAAAAGAAAAAAGAAAAGAGTAAAAATCATTTGGTTATTCCAGAAAATAAAATAGGCTTCCTGCCACTTACTTTGGGTGGCATCTATGACTTCTCAGAGCTCATCACCTGCCTCCCTCTGACAATCCTCCTATCCCACTCAGCACAGAAGCTGCAGACCCCAATCAACTGACCACCCAGCCTGGGCGGAGGGGCTGGGCCATTACGAGGCCACATAAGCTTTTCAGGACTGTCTCCACACCTGGCAGACACAGAAACGTGAGCTGGAAAGGTGCTGGACTTACTGATGGATGGCTTGGAGGAACTTACGCTGGTGTTTCCGAACCCGGGCTTGGTCTGGCTTCTTCACCAGCCTGGTGTGTTTATAGATGAGCCACGTCTCCCTGAGAACGTTAGCAGCGGCATTTTTTACCTGTGACCGAAAAAGAACAATACCTCAGAGTAGGTGTAAAAATCACAGAAGGCTCCAGAAACCTCTGGCAATCCCCAGAAGCCTCTTGAGGGTCCCTGGACTGTAAGGCAGAGGGGCATGCTTACATGTGTGCAGTGTATGTGTGGATGCCTAACACATTTAGATCACTCACTGCAGGCCAGGCTCCTTCCACACACTTTGCAAATGTGTTTTTTTTTTAATTGCAATTTGGCCGGGGCTGGGTTTGAACCCGCCACCCTCAATATCCGGGGCTGGCGACCTACTCACTTTGCAAATGTTAATTCAGTGAATTTGTATGTGCCAATATTTCTCTCATTTTAATTATGGGAAAACTGAGGCACAGAGCAGTCAACCTGTCAAGGTCAGAGAGCTCCTGGCAGCCTGGCTCCATGCCTATTACTGTGTGGGTACACAGCTGGACACCTGTGGTCACTGCCACATCTCTTTGTACATGGCTTACAAATAGGCACATGGGTGGCAAAGCCCAGGACGATCTTGAATATGGGGTAGTATGATGAGCAGTGGGTACATGAGCATACCTGATCTGTGTAGAGGAACAGCAAGGAGGGGCTGCTCTTGCTGATGAGTGGAGGAAATGGCCACAGTGGGAAACGGGGCCCTTACCCGCTTGGTGAGCTGAGTGTCCATCATAAAGTTGTGCACGTGCTTCTCAGCCTTGGTGAGCTCCAGCTTCCGGGCTACCACAGCCACTACGAGCGCTGTGCAGCCAGCTCCCTATGTGCAGGGTGGAGGGGGCATATCATCATCCTGCCTTGAGGTAGTTCCCTCCTCCAGGAAGCCTGCCCTGATTCCACCCTCCCTGTTACCCTCAGAGCCCACTGTTTCAGTGAAGTCCATTGACCAAACTCACTGACTCCCAATCCTGTTTGCTTCACGTCGATTAAACATCTAGGGAGTGAGTATACCTCACAGCTTAGCTCACTGGAGCCCCAACAATGTTAGGAGGTAGGAACATGCTTACTCCCGCTGGGCAAAGGGGTAAGCTGAGTGTGTGAGTGAGGCTCAGAGATGGAAGAAGTGACAAGAAATGTGCAGACATGCTTGAGGCCAATGACCATTGCGGGGGGCAATTTGGAAACATTCCTACTGAGTTTTCAGGATGTTGGTGACTTTAGACAGGTCACCTCAGGAATAGGAGGCCTCAGGTGCCACTGAGAAAATAGAGAGGTGTCAGTGAACCTCAGACACCTGGAAGGTGCCATTAGCCCTAGGAGAGTCCAGGGAGGCAGGTGCTATACCAGGCTAAGGGTCTGAGAGGATCTAGAAGTCTATTCTCAGGAAAAGGCTCATCAACCAAGACAAAGCAGCTTGCTGGGAACCTCCACCTGGAATATTACGCAGCAAGGAAAAAGAATGGCCACTAGCTCCGCACATCAGTGTACCACACAGATACTGCACTGTGTGAAACAGGCACAAAGCCAGGCACAGACCCAAGTGTGAGTGCTTTTGTGTGGGACTGCAGGCTAGACACAGAAGAACTACCTTCTGGAAGGGGTCACCACTTAACAACCACATCCTAGAGGAGGCAGCTTTTCCATCTCACCCTAGGCTGTCTGGGTCTGGAGTTCACTTTTTTTTTTTGGAGACAGAGTCTCACTATGTCAATCTGCGTAGAGTGTCATGGCGTTACAGGTGCAGTGGGAGCTGACTAATAGGGCTAGAAGAACCCACAGGAATCCAAGGGGCCTGAGGGTGCCGCTTCCTTGGGAATCAGAGCAGAGAGGAGAGAGCTGAGGAGGGGTGGGTTGACACAAGGAGGAATGCTGTGGACCGGGTACACATCTCGATGAGGTGATCGCCCCGTCAGTGGGGGTATGTAAGGGCCGGTGGAGCAGGAGGCTAAGTTGGGCCTCCTAAGACTGTGCACACGTGCCCTTGCCCTTACCATGATGCCGGTGAGCAGGCACACGCCCTTCCCGCAGTAGGTGTGAGGCACCATGTCACCGTAGCCGATGGACAGAAAGGTGATAGAGATGAGCCACATGGCCCCCAGGAAGTTGCTGGTCACTTCCTGCTTGTCGTGGTACCTGAGGGAAGCCGGGGTGGGAGTGGGAAGGCCTCAGTCAGTCCACATTGGTCCCTCTGCCCTCATCACAACCCCTGGGGCAGGTCTGGGACTGCAGAGCCACATGGCCACCAGCAGCAGGGGATCTTAACCACACAGAGCAAGTTGGTCTGAGGCTGGGGCAGCGTAGCTCAAAGTGATAAAGGCCCTGACACGGGGCACGCACATCCTTTTCTCCTACATCCCTTCCAACCTTGAAGAAGCACACAATCCCCCTCACAAAGACAGACACACAGACAATGAGGAGACAGGTGGCCACGGCACCAGAAGCAGCAAGGAAAGGAGGCAAGGATACAAGTTAGACACGAGGAAGAACTTCCCCAGCCAGCACTGAAGACTATTGGAAGGGATAGGAAGCTGGAGGATTGCACAACAGGATATCGAGGGGAACACGAGTCCCCCAACTACAGGCCTGCAGTTCATTGAGGGGTTGGGATGCAGGGCAGCAGCTGCTTTGCCACTGGAGAGAGGCCTGGGGCTGTATTTGATATCTAGGGGGACAGGCCCCAAGGCCTCAGAAATAACACAACTTTGTCCCAGTCACAGCCAGGCTTGGGACCCCAGCCACAGTGGCTACAAAGACGTTCTACCTACGGCCAGGCCAGGCTAGAGGCTGAGAGGTTGGTTCTATAGGCCTGGGAACAGCTCCAGCTCAGCCTCCTGTGATCTGGCTTCTAGCTCAGGAAAGTAAGGGAGTCCCATTCCAGCCAGCCCACCCCTTCCCAGGACTCAGGTTGTCTGGCCCCAGGCCAGCACACAAAGAGCACTCCTGGGGGTGGGGGGCTCAAGGTCAGAGGCCAACTGGGGTGACGCAGAGAAAGTGGACTCTTGGCCTGAGAAGAGCAAGGGGAGCTTTGGGGGAGTGCCACACCATATAGAACAGGTGACAGAGCCCACAGGGGCAGGGCAGGAAAGGAGCTGATGGGGGCCCCCGAAACTAGTTATTTGGGGTCCTTGCCTTGGTGGGGGTCAGATGTCATGCCAGGTCCCTCCAGTCTGGGCTTCTAAGCTACTTGCTGTGGGGGAGCAGGCACCAGACCCCATTGTACAATGAGGACTCTGAGCCCCCAGCTGTCCCACCCCAGGAGGCAGGAGTTCCCCTAGCAGGTAGATAGGTGAGCCCCAGGCCAGGAGCAGGGTGAGGAGGCATGCGGGGCGGGGGTGGGAGCGAGGCAGGCGCGGGGGCTTCAAGCGCTGTCAGGGCTCAGAATTTAGGATTGGCTGCCCGCCGGCCCTGCCCCGTTCTCCGGCCCCAGCTGGGACAGAGCACTGCAGTGACCCAGCCTGGACCTTGGGGACTCCTGACCCAGTCCTGATAGGTGAGAAGGGGCTGGGGAACTTGCACATGGGTACATCAGAGGTTTAAGGAGACCCTGTGTGCTCCCTAGGCAGTAAGCCTTAAATGCTCACTCCTGTGAGCTGGACACCAGGCCCTGGTGGGCATCATTGGGGGTGGGGAGAGGACAGGTGTAGGGGTAAGAAGGGGGTGCTAAGAGTGGAGGTCCAACCAGGGATCCCCCAGCACCCCTCCAGGGCCTCCTCCAGCTAGGCACAAGGCAGGGAGACCCTCCCCTAGTCAAAGCACCTCCCACACCTTACCAGGCCCCTCCTACCTCTGGGAACAACTAGAAACTGGGCTCCCAGGCAAGTCCCTTTGCCATTAGAGCCACAGTTCCCTCATTTGTAACTTGGGTTGAGTTTCTAAAATCTGAACCAATTTTCTTTCACCCCAGGCCCATTGACTCTGGGAGGTTACGCCTGAGCTGCAGGGGAGCGTAAGCTACGCACACAAAACATCAAAGCTAAGCCTTTACTTCATTGATCCCCTGACGTTTGGAGACAAAGCCCCTGAGTCTCAGAGAAGGTGCTCAGAGGGCAACAACCTGACAGCAGTCTGCCTCCCTCAGTCTGAGGACTAATCCTGACCACCCTGGGCCTATCCTCGCTGGGACTGGGTCTGAGCCCATCCTGTCCACCCTGGGCTGACCTCTCTATATCTGTCCCCTCAAGGCAGCTAATCTTAAATTCCTGGCATGTGGGATGGAAGTGGTGGCAGCTTTGCACACACAGCTGGGCCAAGAATGGGACTCACATGTTTTCCCTAAAATCCGGCAGGATGGGCAGAGGGGAGAAGGAAAGCTGGTTAAACAGGAGCAACAGGAGAGAAAAGGGGGTTGTCCCTGTTCCCACTGCCTCTGCCACCAGGGCTGAACATTGGAGGTCAGCATCCCAGAGAGTAGAGGGACCCAGAAGAAGAGAGGAAGAGGTGGAGAAGCACGAGATCCCTGGGGATGGCTGGGGAGAGAGATCGGGGTCCCTCCCCAGCTGGGAGTGGCTGAGGGCACAGGACCGGGGTCCCCAGGGATGATGGCCATAAATTTGAGACAGAAAGAATCACAGGGGTTGTCTTGGAGTCAGGGAGATGGAAGCAATGGCTAGGGAGGCCCGGAGTCACAGAAGTCCCCACGGACAGGCCTGGGAGGTAGGGAGATGTAGGTCCCTGTTCTGGGATTCTCTGGGGACGCACCTTTCACAGACACGCACAGTCCAGGCAGCAATGATCCAGGAAGAGATGCTGAAGACAAGCAGCACCGTGCCGGGGCAGATGGTCATGAGCGTCTTCATGACGAAGCGCGTGTTGAAGGTAATCTTGTTGAGGGCCCCGATACTGCGGCTCGAGGCATCCGTGAAGATCTTGCTGTGCAGGAGCATGACACGGCCCAGCAGATAGAGGCGCAGGAACATAGGGATGGACAGCAACACGTCCACATCGGCCTCGGCCACTGACGGTGCATACGTGAAGGCCAGCCGCGCAGTCCACGTGAAGCGGTAGTGGCCAGGCACAGGGTGGATGGCGCACACAGCCAACTCCAGCGAGATGAGGAAGACACGCTCACATGTCATGGCGATGCGCCAGTCATCTGCCCCATTATCCACCATGAACAGCTGTGGAGGGCAGGAGAGCTGGTGGTGGGTCTCTCAGACACACGCCCAGGCTCCCCACTTAATGAGAGTGACTACAGCCTGAAATCCTGCCAACTCAGACTTTGCCAAGAGAAGTCAGAAAGAGGACTTCACACCACCCAAGGTGATAGAGTGAGACTCTGTCTCAAATACTTTTTTTTTTTTTGAGAAAGAGTCTCACTATGTCACCCCCAGTAGAGTGCCATGGTATCATCATAGCTCACAGCAACCTCAAACTCCTGGACTTAAGCAATGTTCTTGCCTCAGCCTTCCAAGTAGCTGGGACTACAGGTGCCTGTCACAACGCCCAGCTATCTGTCTGAAAAAAAAATTTTTTTTAAAGGGATTGTGGTACAGGAAGTGGGACTTTAAGCAAAACCATATGGAATGAAACCAGTTTTCCCATAAGCTATTGGATGTAAACATGAGTTAAGTTCCTACAGTATATTTCTGGTCACAAAAAAAACCAACAAACTTCTAAATAAAGACCCAACATGCTTTTAATATTTAACACTGAAATGAATGTAAGCCATACATATATTTATGTAAGAGAAATAAAAATAAGATGATTTGCCCAACTATTCCAGTTCAGGGTTTTGAATGGCTAGAGCCTAATCTGGCTGCTCAGGGTAACAGGCAGACACCAGCCCTGGGCATTACGACATCATACACACATACTTTTATGAGGACCATCAAGAGATGCCAATTAGCCTAACATGCACAGCTCTGGAATATGGGAGGGAGCCCAAGTACCTGGAAAAAACCCACACAGACATGGGGAGAACATCCAAACTCCACATAGACAATGGCCCTAACTGGGAATCAATTTTTATTTTCTCATCAACATTACGATGAAACTGTTGAATGAAATCATGTTATTCACAGACCTGCTCGTATATCCAGAGGGATATTATCCTGCCATAGAGAGGAATAAGACCTGACCCGTGAGTGCTACAACGTGGAGACACCTCAAAAATAAGCTGAGTGGAAGAACCAGACACAAAAGGTGGCCATCTAGGAGAGAGGGGAGAACACTGTCCCCAACCCCAGAGGGCCTGAGGGAAGATAGAACACAGAACCAAAGAAATTATTCAAGAGCTTTAAGATCTAGCAGAATGTGCCTTGCTGGTTCTGGTCTTGTTTGGGATCTATCACCTATTTCTTTTTGCCCGTCTCTCCCTTTTGCAATGAGAATGTTGATCTGTCTCTGTCCCATCACTGTATTTTGGAAGCACACAATTAATTTGTCTGGCTTCACATGTTTACCACTGAAGAGGAATTTCGTCTTGCAAAAGATCATACCTTGAGGCTCACCCATCGCTGAATTAGGTGATAGTTAGATGAGACTTTGGACTTAGACTTAACCTCTTAATAGGTTAAGATTTGGGGGGCTAGGCCTGGCGCAGTAGCTCATGCCTGTAATCCCAGCACTCTGGGAGGCCAAGGAGGGTGGACTGTTTGAGTTCATGGGTTCAAGACCAGTCTGAGCAACAGCGAGACCCCCATCTCTAAAAATAGTCAGGCATTGCCGCAGGTGCCTGTAGTCCCAGCTACTCAGGAGACTGAGGCAAGAGAATCACTTGAGCCCCAAGAGTTTGAGGTTGCTGTGAGCTGTGAAAACACAGTACTCTACCGAGGGCAACAAAGTGAGACTCTGCCTTAAAAAAAAAGATTTGGGGGGCCAGTAGGGGTGAATGTATTTTGCATGTGACAAATACATGAATTTGGGGGGAAGCAGTAGGTGGAGTGTTATGAACTAAACTGTGTCCTCCTCTACATTCATATGTTGAAGCCCTGACCCCAGTGTAACTGTATTTGGAGACAGGATCAAATGGCTAAGGTTAAATGAGGTTATAAGGGTAGGACCTAGTCCAGCAGGACTGGTGTGTTCATAAGAGAGAGAGAGATGCCTTTCATGCCCGAGCACAGAGAAAACACCATGGGAGGCCATCTGTGAGCCAATGAGAGGCCTCAGGGAAACCAGCCCTGCTGGCACCCTGATCTTGGACTTTCAGCTTTTAGAACAATCAGAAAATAAATTTCTGTTGTTTAAGCCACCTAGTCTATGGTATTTTGTTTTTGGCAAATAGAATTTTTTAGTTTATCATTATCATCATATGATTCCCCTGCTTTGAAATGTCCAGAACAAGCAAATCCATAAAGACAGGAAGCAAACTGGGGGTTCCAGGGGCTGGGGGAGGGGGAGTAACTGCTAATGGGGATGCAGTTTCCTTGTGGTGAGACGAAAATGTTCTGGAACTAGATAGAGGTGATGATTGTACAACATTATGAAAAATGCCGGGAGGCGCCTGCTGTTCAGTGGGCAGGGCGCTGGCCCCATATCGAGGGTGGCGGGTTCAAACCAGGCCCCACCTAAACTGCAAAAAAAAATAGCCGAGCATTGTGGCAGGCACCTGTAGTCCCAGCTACTCGGCAGGCTGAGGTAAGAAAATCACCTAAGCCGGGGAGTGGGAGGTTGCTGTGAGGTGTGTGACACCATGGCACTCTACCAAGGGTAATAAAATGAAACTCTGTCTCTATACAAAAAAGAAAGAAAGAAAGAAAGAAAAACGCCACTGAACTGTATGCCCAGCTAATATTTTTTCTCTTTTAGAGAGACAGGATCTCACTCTTACTGAGGCTGGTTTCGAACTTCTGAGTTCAAGCAATCCACCTACGTTGGACTCCCAGAGTGCTAGGATTACAAGTGTGAGCTACTACGTCTGGCTGGCCTGGGTAATTTTAAAAAATTATTTTTAGGGATGGGGTCTTGCTGTGTTGCCCAAGTTGATTTTTAACACCTGGACTCAAGTAATTCTCCTGCCTTGGCCTCTCGAAGTGCTGGCATTACAAGTGTGAGCCACCCCCATGCCCAGCCATCTTTGTACTTTCCTATTCCTTCTGAATGTGTGTATAACTCATAAGTATCAATTTTTTCTTTTGCATATCTCATTTTAAAACAAGAAGCAATAAAGTCATTCTAAAATAAGAAAAAGAAAAAAAACCCACTTCCCTAAAATGTCATGGCGGCCGCTCCTTCTAGGGGCCTTCTCTGCGTGCATATTTGAGGAGCGTAGGCACAAAGGACACTCTGCTCAGCATCACCACCCTCCTTGGGTCTTAATGGGGGACCCCAGCCATGAACAGGGCTGGGCCGAGGGTGAAGCAAGTGAAGCACCATGATATGTCAAAATTTGTCAGTGATAGTGCCAGGAGCTGGAGGCAAAAGGTATCCTGCCACTGTTTTTATTTAAATATTGATCTTGGCTCATCATAGAATTTTCTGGCATTTATTTAGATTTTTGTAAATATCACATTAAAATAATATTTATCTCAACAACTGAATTTCTCATCACTCCCTTATATCATGTGCCCAAAGTAAATTCCTCCCACCCTACATCCTGGCTTCATCCCACCCATCACATGCCCTGAGGAGCTCATGTTTTTCTGTACCCTCAGAATCAAGATCACTGGCCTTTTTTTGTGCTGAAATAGAATTCATATATCCTACTAGTCTTCCATTTAAAGTGTACAACTCGGTGGCATTTAGTATATTCACATGGTTGTGCAACTGTCACCTCTATCTGATGCTAAAACATTTCCATCATTCCAAAAGGAGACTCTATCCCCATTAGCAGTCACTCCTCATTCCCTTCCCCCAGCCCCTTGCAGCCCCTGATCTGCTTTCTGTCTCTGTGGATTTGCCTGTCCTGGACATTTCACATCAGTGGAATCATACACTCTGTGGCCTTTTGTGCTGGCTTCTTTCACTAGGCATAATGTTTTTGAGGTTCATCCACATTGTAGCTTATGTCACAATTTGTTATAGGTTGAATCATGTTCTCTCAAAAAGATATGTTGGCTGGCTAGGCATGGTGGCTCACACCTGTAATCCTAGCACTCTAGGAGGCTAAAGTGGGTGGATTGCCCTGAGCTCACAGGTTCGAGACCAGCATGAGCAAGAGTGAGACCTCGTCTCTAAAAATAGCCGGATGCCTGTAGTCCCAGCTACTGGTGAGGCTGAGGCAAGAGAATGGCTTGAGCCCAAGAGTTGAAGGTTGCTGTGAACTATGATGCCATGGCATTCTACCAAGGGTGACAAAGTAAAATTCCATCTCAAAAAAAAAAAGATATATTGGTTGCTTGAGGTCAAGAGTTTCAGGGCAGTGCCTGTGGCTCAAGGAGTAGGGTGCCAGCCCCATATACTGGAGGTGGCAGGTTCAAACCCTGCCCCAGCCAAAAATTGCAACAACAACAACAAAAGAGTTTTAGACCAGGCTCCGTGCCTATAGCTCAGTGGCTAGGGTGCCAGCCACATACAGCGAAGCTGGTGGGTTTGAATCCAACCCAGGCCTGCCAAACAACAACTATAACCAAAAAATAGTTGAGCATTGTAGTGGGTGCTTTTAGTCCCAGCTACTTGGGAGGCTGAGGCAAGAGAATCGCCTAAGTCCAAGAGTTTAAGGTTGCTGTGAGCTGTGACGGCATCGCACTCTATAGAGGGTGACATAGTGAGACTCTGTCTCCAAAAATAAAAAGAGTTTGAGACCAGCCTGAGCAAAGCAAGACCCCATCACTACTAAAAATAGATAAACTAGCCAGGCATGGTGGTGTGTGCCTGTAGTCCTAGCTACTTGGGAGGCTGAGGCAGGAGTATCACTTGAGCCCAGGAGTTTGAGGTTCCTGTGAGCTAGGCTGAGGCCATGGCACTCTAGGCCAACCACCAAAGTGAGACGCTGTTATAAAAAAAAATAATAATAATATGATGTTATCCTTACCCCTGTACCCCAGAATGTGCCCTGATACATAGGTAGGGTCTTTATAGATGTCATCTACTTAAAATGAAGTCATTAGGGTAGGCCCTATTCCAGTAGGACTGGTGTCCTTATACAAAAGGGAAATTTGGACACAGAGACACAAACACCCATGCAGGGTGGAGAACACAGGGAGGAGAACACAGTGTAAACCTCAAAGCAGAGACTAGAGAGATACAACCACAAACCAAGGAATACCAGAGACTGCCTCCAACCACCAGAATCCAGGAGAAAAGTTTGGAACAGATTCTCCCTCCTGGTCTTCAGAAGGAATCAAACCTGTTAACACCTTGATCTCAGACTTCTAGTCTCAGAACTGAGACATGCCTGTTGTTTAAGTCATCGAATTGTGGTGCTTTGCAATGATAGCCCGAGCAAACTCATGTGCTGCTTCTCTTTTTCATTACAGCAGAATTATTATTATCCATTGTACCACTGCATTACATTTTATTTAGACAATCATCTGTCACTACACATTTGGACATTGTTACTACTTTTTGGCTACTGTGAATAGTGTTGTTATAAACACTGGTGTGCAATTTTTTGCATAGATGAAGGTTTTCATTTCTCTTGGTTATATACCTAGGAGCAGAATTGTCGGGACATAGGTTAACTTCTTGTTTAACTATTTGAGGACTGTCAGACTCCTGTCCCCAGTGGCTGTGCCTCCAAAAACATCTGCATACACTATAACTCAGGTGGGACTTTCCTATACCCATTTCCTGCCAGACTGTGGCTCCTTGAGGTCAAGGGTCAGAGGGTAGAGATCAGGAAGCAGATCAGATACCCTCTGCTATCCCTAGACCATGGTACCAACCCCAGGTGATGTGTCTGACAGGCCCTGAGCTGCGATCTCCTACTGCTGACTTGATTTTGATTAATCCCTGAAACAGGAGAACAAACTTCCTGGCATACAGTAAATCCTCAAAAAATCATGGTCCAAAGCTGGGCACACCTGTGGTCTCTACTACTCAGGAGGCTAAGTTAGGAGATTAGCTTGAGCCCAGGAGTTTAAAACTGCAGGAGACTACATTTGTGGCTATAAATAGTCACTGCACTTCAGCCTGGGTAATATTTTAAGACCTCATTTCTTAAAAAAAAAAAAAAGAAAGAAAGAAAGAAATCAGAGTCCATTCTGATAGGAAATGGAAACTGGTGCTGAAAACACCAGTTCCCCAGGCTGCAAACTGCAAAACCTCAGAAGATCTCAGAGCTGTGAAAACAACTGGCATGTCCTAGAGTCCCAACTCAGCCTCTCACTTTCTCACTACCTATTTTCTTTTTCTTTTCTTTTCTTTTTTTTTTTTTTAAACAGTTTTTGGCCGGGGCTGGGTTTGAACCCACGACCTCCGGCATATGGGGCCAGTGCCCTACTCCTTTGAGCCACAGACGCCGCCCATACCTATTTTCTTTTTAAACAATCAGTGAAAATTAAGATGTAGGCTGGCCACATGGCTCATTCCTGTAATCCTAGCACTCTGGGAGGCCCAGGCAGGTGGATTGCCTGAGCTCAGGAGTTTGAGACCAGCCTGAGCTAAAGTGAGAAATCGTCTCTAAAAATAACCGGATGTTGAGGTGGGCTTCTGTAGTCCCAGCTACTTGGGAGGCTGAGGCAAGGGGATCACTTGAGCCTAAGAGTTTGAGGTTTATGTGAGCTATGATGCCATGGCACTCTACC
Organism: Arctocebus calabarensis; assembly: GCA_963573935.1. Classification (NCBI taxonomy): domain Eukaryota; kingdom Metazoa; phylum Chordata; class Mammalia; order Primates; family Lorisidae; genus Arctocebus; species Arctocebus calabarensis. The sequence goes on along the minus strand of CAUYON010182368.1, from coordinate 9,561 downwards.
AAAGGTGGCAAAGCAAGACTCTGTCTCAAAAAAAAATAAAAATAAGAAAATTAAGATGTAGACATGTTGCAAGGAAATGGAGAGTGATCAAAATGATTTGTTTTTACAGAGGTCTTTCTGTTTTCTAGAGAGACTATTCATTGTTTTATGTTTTAAAGAAGCTGGGGATCCAGGTGGACTGTGTAGGGGGCTTTGGGGTGAGGGGAAAGGAGCAACCCTCCACCCCCACTACCATTACGCTGGGCACTGACCTGGATCTCCCGGGCATGGTACAGAACCACGAGGCCCAGTAGGATGACAGTGGAGAGGCTGATGAGGCATTTGAGTGCAAATGAGTACAGAGACTCCTAGGCAGAGAGAAATAGGAGACAGCTAGATCTACAATGCTAGAGAAGGTGGGGGGCCCTTCTGTTCCCCTACTAGTGCTTCCAGGCATGAGAACCAGTCACAGGGGACCTCTCCCTTTGGCTTCCCCACAATGTCCCGACTTCCCACAAGGTTCTCAGTCCTGGGGCCTTGTGTATGAAAGAGCTTCCTCATCGAGGATGGGCCCGCAAAAGGACCTGTACTCAGAAGGTGATGTTCCTGTCGACGCTCCCCAGGCCTGGGCAGACAGCAAGATGGGCCCCACCCATGCATCACAGTTTATATGGCCCAGTCTTACGTGGGCACAGCATTTCACAATTGATAAGGCCCCAACTTAAATGGGCCTGGTATTTCTCAGTGTATAAGGCCTATTCTCACACAGGCACAGAACTTCATAGTTTATAAGGCCCAGTCATACTCACACTTAGGGACAGCACTTTAAATTTTATAAGGTCTGGCCTCACTTGGGCTCACTACTTTATAGTTCATAGGCCCTGATGTCCCTCCATCTTCACATACAATTGGTGGCACGAGGGACCTGCAGCCAGACTTATAACCTGCACCTGACCTCTCTCAGAAGGAAGCTCTTTCCCAGTTCCCTGGCCCAGGACTGCCCTGGGGGGGGGGGCAGCCCTCTCCCCCCAAGAAGCCCCTAAATGCTGGAACCTTCCCGATACCTGTGCAAGATCCCCACCACCAGGAACTCCCTGTACTCTCCTGCTTCCCCCACCTCCAGGGCCTCCCCACACACATCCCTTCTGTCTCTCTTAGGGGAACCAGGTAAGCCCAGCAGGGCCTCCTAGGGGTGTAGGGAGCCATGCCTACCTTGGTATACACCCCCCAGGATAGCTCTGTCTCTGTCACCATGACAACAATGCCAAACATGCCGAAGATGAGGGCATAGTCGCTGAGGCGTTTCCGCTTCTCAAAGAGTGCCCGCCGGTGGCCCAGGCGGTGGCCCACATTTGGGGGCTTTCCTGAGCCCCTCTGCCCACCCTCCTCATCCTCCTCATCTTCCTCATCATCATCCTGGTCCTGGGGCTGTCCCCGGGGGCTGCTGGGTGAGGACCGGGCCGGCTCACTCTTGGCCACTACCACCTGGAGTCCTGGACTATGTGGAGGCCGAGGCAGGCAGCCAGCTTCGGGGTCCGGAGGGTCACGACTCAGGGCACCTGGCCCGCTGACCAGTGGCCGCCCCACACTGCCGTTGTGGCTGTGGCTGTTCATGACTACCTGGGCGCAGGGGTTAGGCTCGCTGCAGGCCACCCGGGGCCCGGCATGGCTCAGTGGCTGGGATCCTGTGCTGACCTGCAAGGGCACAGAAGGACATGGTCACAGCAGGGCCTGGCCAACTGACCAGAGGGGCAGGGACCATCACAACCACCCCCAGAACATTCTAAGGCTTAGGAGCTACCTTAGACAGTGAACTCAGAGTGCTACCGTGTGGGTTTGCCATCTCAGAAACGTCCAAGTCAGCCTGTATCCCTCCCCAGCTCTGAGCTCTCTCCATACTGCCTTGTGCCATCCCATTCAAAAACCAAAGAAGCCCTCTGTGGTCTGGTTCCCACCAACCTCATCCTGCTCATTCTCCCCCAGACTCTCTCCCTCCGGCCACATGCCCCCCTCCCCACATAACTACATGCCAACAAGCTTAATCCTGCCTCAGGGCTTTTGCACAGTCTGTGCCCTCTTCCTGGAGCACCCTCCTACCAGACTTTTGCCTGCTGACTTCTGTGTCTCCAAATACTTAGCACAATGCCTAACACACAGCTGACACTCAGTAAACACTTGCCGACCAGGCACAGTGACTCATACTTATAATCCCAGCACTTTGGGAGGCTGAGGCAGGAGGATCACTTGAACCCAGCAGTTTGAGACCAGCCTGAGCAACAATGCAAGACCTTGTCTCTATAAATAAAAATAAATAAATAAAAATTAGCTGGGCATAGTGGCAGTGCACCTATAGTTCCAACTATTTGGAAGGCTGAGGTGGGAGGATCGTTTGAACCTGGGAGTTCAAGGTTGCAGTGAACTATGATTGCACCACTGCATTCCAGCCTGGGTGACAGAGTGAAACCCTGTCTCTAAAAACAAAAACAAAACACTTGCTGAGGGTGGCGCCTGTGGCTCAAGGTGTAGGGTGCCATATGCTGGAGGTAGCGGGTTCAAACCCAGCCTTGGCCAAAAAACAACAACAACAAAAATAAATAAAATAAAATACTTGCTGAATGCCATGTGATGGAATCTCCCAGCAAACTTGGCTGTGAAGACAGATTAAGAGTACTGCAACCTGGGCTCACCTTCTTCCAACCTTCAGGGTCTTAGATGAGTTAACCTCTCCTCACTGAGCCTTCCACTTAAGCAGGCTCAAAGTGTGGCCTGTGCAACATTAGGGGCTATGGCTGGGGGTGGCTACAGAAAGCCTAAGGCTAGGACAGTGCCTGTGGCTCAAGAAGTAGGGCGCCAGCTCCATATACTGGGGGTGGTGGGTTCAAACCCAGCCCCGGTCAAAATTGCAAAAAAAGAAAATAAATAGTGAAAAAACAGATAAATTTTATATATATAAAGAAATCCTAAGGCTCCCTCCTACCTGAGCAGATTCTAGGACCAATGTGGCTAGCTGGGATTCAACACTAAGATCCTGGAACTGATTCCACTGGGCCTTGTATGACATGTGTGGCTCATCCCTGAGCTCAGGCTAGCCTCAGTTTTTCTGCCAGACTAGACAATGGGGTAATGTCCCATGGCACCATGTGTGAGCAGGGACCATGATGATGGTCCAGGGCACTGATGAGGCTGTCTGGAGACTCTGGAGCTGACTTGCCAGATCTTCCCCTGCTCAGCCCAGCCCACTATCTCAGACCCTCAATGTATCCCCTGCTACCACTCTGGCCAACATTTACTGAGCATCTACTGTGTACCAGGCTCTGTTCTTCAAACAAATGTCCTCATTAATCCTCACAATACTGAGAAGGGAGCCCTAGGATTTGGCCAGATTTACAGATGAGGAAATTGAGGCTCAGTACTTGAAATAACCTGCTCAAGGTCATACTATCTCATTATAGAGCTGATTCTGGATCAATATTCTCCCAAAAAGCCAAGCAGGAGTGGGTGGTATGCCAAACATTGTCCTCTTAGAAAAGGCTAGACCAGCATGCTTTCAGGGCCCGGCCTGGGAGAAGAGGGTGGGTGGTGGCTGTGTGCACAGGCATTATTCTTCTCTGGGGGTGACAGACATGGGGACTGGTATCTCAACACACACCAAGATGAGCCGGACTGCTGGGTGGGACACAGGTGAACTTGGTCACTGCTTACATTGCATAGTCACCTGTGCCCTTGTCTGGTGCTCCTACACTGTGTCTGTCCCCTCACCATGTGTCTCTAGATGCTGATGTCAGCACACATAAATGCAAGAATCATTTCTTTTCAGTCCAGGTGACCTCAAGTCTTAGATACTGACGCTCCCTTCCCCAGCCCCTTGCATCACTTTGCTCAAGCTGTGGTCTCCTGCGACCAAGCACTTCATAGTTTATAAGGCCTGGCTTCCTGTGTGTCCCCCATTTCATGGTTTTTAAGCCTGACCTTGATCCTAATGTTTCTCCAGCCTTATAAGTACATAGATGGCCACTTTCCACTCAGGGGCAGGCCCCTGCCCACTACCTGAAGGGCCAGGTGGGGTTGGGAGCTTGTACCAGGATGCACACAGGGGCCCCTGATGCTGCCCTCACCTGGAGATGACCAGGCACCCTTCCACAATCCACCCTGAAGGCACAGAAGGTCCCTGCCTGGGGCTAGGAAACAGGCAGGAGAAGGGGGCGGCCTGGAAGCCCAGACCCAGAAGGGGTGGGGGCCGCAGAGGGCTGCTGCAAACGACCTTCCGAAATGCACCGGTGAAGATGCAATTTGGGGATGTGACTCAGCCTCCCGACGCCTGGGCCAAATTCAGCCATGTGTCTGCCATTTTCTTCCTTGCCTGGCAGCCGCGTCCTAAGGTGCCCTGGGCAGGGAAGGGGTAGGGAGGAGGGGACAGATAGCAGGTGGCTTCCAAGAGGGTGGAGTAGTGTAGGGCTTTCCTGGTGCCCACCATGTTCATGTACACTGGGTTGTCATTGTGTTTTGAGTCCTTGCCCAGACCAATCACATTTAATCCCTACTGCCACCCAGTGTGACCAATGTTCCCATTTTACAGACAAGAGACAAAGCTCAGAAGTTCAGGACCTTGCCCAAGGTCACATAGCCACAAAGGGCAGAGTCTGAATTAGTGCTGTCCAGGGGCAGCAGATAAAGGATCTGCATATTTGGAGGGAGAACCAGGTTGGCTGTGCAATGAGGGGCCCCCAGCTTGCAGCATGAAGTGGTGAGTGCCTGACACCTCCTCTTTACCAGGACACTTTCCCCTCCCCCAATGCAACCTGGGCCTAACCTTGGAGTCCCTAGGACCATCAGGGATTCCCAGAGATCCTAGCCAAGATTTGGATGTCAATGAAAGGGTGTGTTTTCCTGTACAAAGGCCCTAGATTTGCTAAGGACTTCCCCCAAGAGGTTAGGAACAATGGGTTCCTAATGTGGGTTGCATTTGGATTTGAATCCCTGGAATTGCCTTGTTTACTGTGTCCAGGCACAAAGAAGTCTATTCCCTGAAGGCTGGAGTGGGGGATGAGTGGAGACCCCTTTCCGTGTCATCCTAAGGGATAGCCAGTTCTGTAGGAACCAAGTGCACCAGGGTACGCTCAGGAGGACTCTTGGGGAGAGGATGGGCAGAGGGAGAGTGGCTGGCTGCTCTTAGTTTCCCCACTGGAGAGAATGTAAGAAGAGGAAGAAACCTGGCTAGGACCCCAAGAGCTCTCAAATGAGCTGCCCCAAAGCAGCCCCCAGGGACCCCTCACAGAGAGTGAAGTCACTGCCCCCTCCTTGGTTACCTCCCTGTAAAGGGTCCTTGTAGTGCTCACCAGCAGGTTTGGTGGCCAGAACAGAGTGAGACCTTGCAGTTTGTAAGAACTTGGTGCTGCATGTTTCCACTCTTCTGAACCAGACCAGAAGGTGCCCCCAGCCCTCTGTCACCAAGGCAGAGTGCCCCCACCACGACTCCTTGTGGGGCAAGATGCCTTCTGCACCACTCCCAGGATTCACAGCAAGAATACCACCCGGCAGAAACTTTCAGGACATGTGGCCTGTTGTGGGTTCCTAACTGGGGCATCCGGAAGCTGGATGTCCCTGTGGAGGGTCCCTAGAGGACCCTCCCCCAGTATTCTTGTAGTTCTAGCTCTGCAGGGCAGACAGGCTGTGTTTGTCCTATAGTCTCCTGAGCAGTTCAGGAGTGAGTGCAGCAGGGCACTGGCCCGCCTGATCCCCTCATCACCACCTGCCAGGAGCCTGCCAGCAACCAGCAGGGTGCAATTATTTGCCTGCCCTGCCCTCTGAGGCCGCCTTCCTCAGCACCCTCCACACAGAAGCATTTCCACCAGCATCTCTGGCTTAGCCCCCACCCAGCTTTAGGCACTCGCATCTGCTGCCCAGTCCTCCAGAATAGCAGAGTCAGTGCCCTGAGCTAACTACCCAGGTCTCTGTCCAGGCAGAACTGTGAGACCCAGCTCCCTGACCCCTTCCCGAGTGCCCGCACCCCTGGATCCAGGGGCCAGTGTTTAAGATCTCTACCCTCCCATTCCCAAGTCATCGCAGGTCACTGCCCACCCACCTCCAACTGTATCTGCGGAGTTTGGAGACTCACTGCCCTCTCTCCCCTCAAAGTGAACCCAGTAACCTCCCCCTCCAGGATGGGGTTCGAATCTTCACTCACTCAGGCAATGGGCACATACTCATACCTCCTCTCCGTGTCCCTCGGGCTCCGGACCCCATGGAAACCTTTCCTCTTGGCTCTTACCCAACCACGTCCCCCACCCCTTATGCCCCAAACCATGTCTCCCTCTGGGACGTGCCTCCCTCATGGGCGCTCCGGGATGTAGACCTTGGAGCCTCCCGCACCCTCGCGGATCCCACCCTGTACCTGTAGGGCTCGGCCTCGAGGGGCAGACAAGGCTGGAGGGGAGAGAGTCCGGCACGGCCGTGGACCCCCGGGTGGGAGTCGGAACTGGGGTCGCGGCCGGGACCGGCAGCAGCGGGCGGGCGCGGGGCCCGGGGGCGGCGGGGCCGGGGGCCGCGGCGGCCGGCGCATCCCCCGCCGCCCAGTCCACGGGCCCGGCGGGGGGCTAGCGCCCGCCGGGGCCGGGAAAGAAGGGGGCGGTGCGACGCGAGCGCCGCCGCCGATTGGCTGATCCCGGGTTGGCACCGCCCCCGACGACCCCACAAGCCCCGCCCTTATTTAAAGATCCCAGGTTCTCCCGGGCCCCGGCTCACCCCCAAGAGCGCGGCTGGTCTTCAAGCTCCCCCTCTTGACCGGCATGATTGAGTGGACCTTAGCGAAGCGACGACCCCCGCCCTCAACAGCCCTCGGGTCCTGCTCCTAGCCACCCCCTACCCCAAATTGGGTCCCCAAACTTCAGCCACCCTTCAACCTTTGAGATCTGGGGGCTGTCCATGCATAGGCATCAGCTGAGGGGACAGCTTTGCAAAGTGACTCACTCCTTCCAATGACCTCCTCAGTGGTTTGCTGTGTAGGGGAGTCCTGGGAAAGGCAGGTTGTTGGCAAGTGTGTGGCTCCCGGGAGCAGGGCGTGGGGGCTTCTTGGGTGGACAAGGTTACCTTCTGAGATGACTGTTTGGAGGGCACCTTCTTTGGGAAGAGAGACCCCCGCTCATATCAAGTCCTGCAGTCTTACCCCGGACACCCATGTCCAGAATGGCAGGGAGAAAAAGCCCCCGGGGACCTTGCATAACCAGATCTCGGGGTCCCCGAACTGATCCACTAGCACTCAGGGTGGACTTGGGTGATTCATGCATTCAACATTAATGGCCAAGAAGACATAGAAGTAGGGAACTCTTTCCCTCTCCTCTCCCAGAGGGTCTCACTGCCTTAGCCTCATCCTGTCCCCCAGGGGTCGGGTAACAGTGTCCAGCTTTGTAGCCAAGCCTCGGGGCATCCTGGAGGCAAAAAACCTCCTTCCCATCTCTCCCCCACCCCTTCTATCTGTTTTCTTCCTGGCCCAGAGCTTTGGATCAGGTCAGGAACATCTAATTGCTTGTCACTGCCTGAAGGTGGCCGGTCTGTTTTGTAACCTCCTGGGAATTCAGAAAATAGAATGAATGAATGCATGCAAGCTTGCATGAATGAGAGACGGCTGCCAGGGTAGGGGCTAGTCCTCTGTATTGGTGAACGTGGTGAGTCAGAATAGGGCCAGGTGATGTCTCAGAGTTGGCAGACAGGACCTCTGTTCCCTCCCTCCCCTATTCCTCATCCCAGTCTGTCAGGGCTACCCTGAGTAAGCTTGGCTGTAGCGACAATGTCCAGGATTATGACAATCAGCAAATGGAGGCTTTGGTGGTCTCTGCCATGTACACAGAGGCAGGGATGGATGAGGTCAGCAACAGGGGACTGTTACAAGAGATTGGACCAAACATGAGCAGCTTCAGTGCATGGGGACCCTGAAGGGGTAGATTCTCAGCCACACTGGAGGACCAGCCACCTCTCTTGCATCACTCCGCTGACTCACCAGCATCACCCTCCAACCAAGCCCAGTCTCCCCTTGCTACCATTTCCACCTCCTGGCCTTTGCATTGCTGTTCCCCTGCCTGGACCGCCTTTCTAAAGCACAATATTGAGGGAGCCACCCACAGCTCCCTCAGAATCAGGCACACATTGCTTCTCCACATTCAAGGTTCCCAGCTCCCTACAGATCAAGCCAATCCCTGCACAGGTCCCTGAGCCATGAGAAACATTCATACCGTGCCCACGGGCTGATCCTAGCCTGCCTGCACAGGCTGTGGCATTTGATGCTTTTTGAATTTTAGTCCTACATGTAAATTACAGAAATTCACAAAAGCATCATTCATAGTCCCCCTGGAGGCTCCTACAATGGCCCTGCCTTGCCCATACCCCACCGTTCTGCACGTACCTTCTCCCCTTCAAAAACCCCCTTTCCTCTTTGGCCTCACCTGTCCTGAGGGATCAGGGACCACCCTCCATGGGGTGGAACTTAGAATAGTTGACTGGTGAAGGATTGCTTTTTGCCCAAGTCTGCCCTGCCACCTGCTAGAACCCCAACTCTCAGAGACAAGACCAGCAGTGGTGGATGGGAGTCAAGTGTGGATGGAGCTGGGCTCTGGGTGGGGCTGCCTGGATCTCCATTCCAAGAAAAGCCTCTCTCATCAGCCTATGGTTGGCTGGAAGGAACCCAAGAACCCTGCAGATGAGTTGTCAGCCAGCCAAGATGCCCCCAGGGCTCAAGCCCTGGGGCTGGCTGGGTGCCCTCTGCAGATGGGCAGGAGTGGTGGAGTTGGCTAGACAGGAAGCCCCTCCCCAGGATGCATAAGGGCTGGGACATCAGTCACTGGGCAGTGGTTGAGGGTCTGGCTACAGGAGACCTGAGAGACCCTTGCAGGAGATGAGGGACCAAGAACTGTGGCCTGAGCAGGAAATGACCTGGCCACACAACTGTCCCCCCCATACCTCCATCCCCAAACTCCCCCTCTCTCCTGGAATCTTGGACCCATCCTGGGCTGCCTGGGTGGAAGTTGGAACCTGAGTGTGTGCCAGGGAAGCAAGGGCAGGGAAGTATTGACTCATTCACCCATTCATTAATTCATTCACACATCCACCTAGCCCCTCCCCTGAACCTTGTGCTGGGGACAAATACTATGTACAAATACTATCCCTCCTGAAACTGACTTTTTGAGGAAATAAGGAAATAAAACAGTAAGAATTCTAGACACACACAAGGACTGGGAAGAGATGGAGTGAAGGTGAGAGAAATAGGTATGTGGATGGGGAGAGAGGTGGTCAGAAAGGCCTCTTAGAATGGACACCAGTGAGGCTGGAATAAAGGAGCAAATGGAATGGGCAGGGGTCAGGGGATGACTCAGAACAGGGTGGAAACCTTGGAGGGTGGGACTCCCTTGGGTTCCTATGAAATGCAGGGCCAAGAAGGAAAGCAGGGGCTCGGCGCCTGTGGCTCAACGGGCTAAGGCACCAGCCACGTACACCTGAGCTGGCGGGTTCGAATCCAGCCCCCGGGCCTGCCAAACAACAATGACGGCTGCAACCAAAAAATGGCCGGGCGTTGTGGCACCTGTGGTCCCAGCG
>CAUYON010182367.1:0-12521 GCA_963573935.1 Arctocebus calabarensis | reverse complement strand
ATCTCTGCCATATCCTTTTTATATTCTTCTCTTAATTGATTCTGTTTTTGGATTTCTTTTTCCACTTTATCAGCATTTTCCTTCATTGCTTCCTTCATTTCCTTGATTGTTTTCATCATCTGTATTCTAAATTCCCTTTCTGACACTTCTAACATTTCCTTATAAGTGGAATCCTCTGCAGTATCTACCTCACAGCCCCTTGGGGGCATTGCTCTGGACTGTTTTTTCATGATGCCAGGAGTTTTCTGATGATTCTTCCTCATGAGTGATTTCTTTTATCTGTTTTCTTACCCTAATTTTTTTTTTCATTTCCTCCTGCTCTTTAAATTGCCATGCTTCTGGACTAGGGTTTCGATGAGTCATTTTGGTACAGGACCACAAGAATGAGAAGATTGAAGAACGAGAAGGGAAAAAAGAAAGAAAGAAAAATAAAAAGAGAAAGAAAGAAAGAAAGAAAGAAAGAAAGAAAGAAAGAAAGAAAGAAAGAAAAGAAAAAGGAGGAAGGAGAGGAGGTGGGTGGAAGCAACTATTGACCAAAGGAAAAGAGGCACAGAAAGAGGGGGACAGGAGCAATATAGGTGGATAGTAGGGTAATTTGACCCAACCTTAAAAGCCCCCACCCTCTGGGGGTGCCAGGTTGGGTGATTAGGTCAGCAGCTCTTTGCCAGCCTGTTTGGACATAGTACCCCACCTCCACCAAGTAGAGAGGAAAGACAAAAATGTAATAAATCAAATCAAAACAAGCAATTTAGTATTTAGAAAGTACATAGTAGTGCTTAAGGAATTGAAGGAGTCCATCATGAAAGCTAAGGATGCAGTATAACTATTAATAAAAGATCAGACCATGGAGAAGAAAGAATCTCAGAGCTAGAAGATAAAGCTCTTGAGCTATCACAGAAAGAGGTTGAAAAGAAGAGAGATAAAGCAGAACATTTTGTCAGAGAATTATGGGACTTCACAAAGTATTCAAACATATGAATTATAGACATCCCAGAAGGGGAAGAAAAACACCTTAGAGGAATAGAAGCCCTACTAGCGGATTTCATACATGAGAATTTCCCAAGTATCACCAAGGATTTCAACACACTCTTTTCAAAGGGATATCAAATCCCAGGTCATCTCAACTAAAAAATACCTTCTCCAAGACACATTGTCATGAATCTGTTCAAAGTCAAGATGAAAAAGAAAATGCTGTAAGCAGCCAGGAGTAAGTGTCCATTGATCTACCAGGGCAAATCTATTGGGTGATAGTGAACTTTTCAACTGAGACTTTTCAAACAAGAAGACAATGGTGATCTACGTTTACTTTGTAAAACAGAAATTTTCAGCCTAGAATTCTATATCCTGCTGAGCTAAGCTTTAAAATTGAGGGAGGAATCAAATCTTTTACTGATATGCACACAATGAGGAAGACCACAACAAGAACACCTCTACAGGAAATACTTAGACCCATATGTCACACTGACCACCACAATGGATCACCAGCAAAGTAAACACCCAGAAACTAAAGAACAAAACTTAGCTTCCACAATGACACAAAGGACAAATCTAAGCAATGGACATTTACAAAATAAGATAAATAGAACTCCACCACACTTATCAATTCTCTCAATAAATGTAATAGCTTGAATTCCCACTGAAGAAGCACAGGCTGGCCAATTGTATAAAAATAGCAAAAGCAATCCATATGCTGTCTCCAAGCAACACACCAAGCCTCAAAAAAAAAGACAAAATAAGACCTAGGGTGAATGGTTGGAAAACAATATTTCGGGCAAATGGAAATCAGAAAAAAGAAGGGTTCACAATCTTATTTTCAGATACAAGTAGTTTTAAAGCAATTAAAGTCAAAAAAGACAAAAATGGACATTTCATACTGGTCAAGGGAACAATTCAATAACAGGACATTTCAATTCTAAATATTTATGCATCCAACTTAAATGGTACCAGATTTATTAAAAAGGTCCATAATTGGTCTGAACAATATGATATCCTATAACACCATAATACTAGGTGACTTTAACATTCCTCTTACAGACCTGGACACATCCTTTTAACAGAAACTAAACAAAGATATAAGGAACTTAAATGTGACCCTAGAACTAATGTGCTTAATAGACATATACAGAACACGCCATACCAAAGTTAAGGAATATGTGATGTTCTTCTCAACAGCCCATAGAACATTCTCTGAAATAGATCATATACTGGGACACAAATAAAAGCTCAACAGAATTAAAAGAATTGAAATTATACCTTGTATATTTTCGGACCATAGGCATTAAAGGTGTGACTCAACTACAAAAAAAATTTTCATCCTCACATAAAGGCATGAAATTAAATGTTAATGGTGAATGACAGTTGGCTCAAGGAAGACAAAGAAAAGGAAATCGTTAACTTTATTGACCATAATAATAATGAAGACACAAACCACCAAAACCTGTAATACACTGCAAAAGCAGCCCTGAGAGGGAAATTTATTGCATTGAATCTCCATATTCCTAAACAGAAAGAGAGCATATCAACTATCTAATGCATCATCCTAAAGAGATGGAAAAAGAATCCATCCCAGGAAGAAGAAAAGAAATAATGCCAAATTAAATCAGAAATAAATGAAATTTAAAATAACAGAATTATTTAGAAAATTTATGAAACAAAAGTTGGTTTGGGCAGTGCCTGTGGCTCAGTGAGTAGGGCACCAGCCGCATATACTGAGGATGGCGGGTTAGAACACGGCCCAAGCCAAACTTCAGCAAAAGTTGGTTCTATGAAAAGATAAGTAAAATCAGTAAAACATTGGCCAGATTAACTAGAAAAAAGTAAAATCTTTAATAACCTCAATCAGAATTGAAATGGGGGAAATAGCTATGGAAACCATACAGATACAAGATATTTTCTCTGACTACTACAAAAAACTCTATGGCCAGAAATTTGACAATGTAGAGGAAATTGACCTATATTTGGAATCACACCATTTCCCTACACTTTACCAGGAAGAAATTGATCTCTTGAACAGACAATATCAAGGACTGAGATTGAGAAATCAATGGAAAGCTTCCAAAAATAGAAAAGTCCTAGACCATATGTTTCACACCAGAATTCTAGCACACCTTCATAGATGAGGTTGTATCTATATTGTAGAATCTATTTAAAACACTGAGATGGAAGGAAGCTTCTCCAACTTTTCCATGAAGCTAATTCCCTGATTCTAAAACCAAGAAAGGACTCAACTAAAGGAGGAGAACCACAGAAAAGCTAATGAATTTCACTAATGAATACAGATACAAAAATACTCAACACAATCTTAGCTAATAGATTGCAGTTACACATTAAAAAATTGTACATCACAATCAACTAGGCTATATCATAGGGGTGCAAGTTGATTTAATTACACAAATCCATAAATGTAATTTACCATATCAACAGAACCAAAAACAAAGATCATACGATCCTCTCAATGAATGCATAGAAAGCATTTCATAATATTCAGCATCTTTTTCTAATGAAAACACTTAAGAAAATAGGCATAGGTGACACATTTCATAAACTAATTGAAGTCATCTATGACAAACCTACAGCTCATAGCATATAAAGTGTAGTATAACTGAAAGCTTTTCCACTTAGAACTGGAAACAGAAAAAGTCTACTACCACCAACCCTATTCAACATAGTCCTGGAAGTTTTAGCTAATGCAACCAGGCGGATATAAAGAGTATCCAAATGGGGGCAGAGGAGGTCAAACTCTCCCTCTTTGCTGCTTATATGATCTCATACTTAGAAAACCTCAGAGACTCAAACATAAAACTCCTAGAAGTGATCAAGTAATATTTCAAGGTATAAAATCAATGTCCACAAATCAGTAGCCTTTGTATATGCCAATGACAGCAAAGTTGAAAAGCCAATCAATGACACGATTCCCTTTACAGTAGATTCAAAGAAAAGGAAATACTTAAAAATATATCTAACAAAAGAGGCGAGGGGTCTTTATGAAGAAAATTATGAAACCCTAAGAAAAGAAACTTCAGAAGACATTAACAAATTTAAGAATATACCATGCTCTCAGCTGGGAAGAATCAACATTCTCAAAATGTCTATTCTACCCAAAGCAATCTACAGATCAATGCAATCCCCATTAAAATACCAAAATTTACTTTGAAGAACTGGAAAAAATATTATTTCATTTTGCATGGAACAAGAAAAATCCCATATAGTGAAATATTATTAGTAAAAAAAAAGAAAGAAAGAAAAGGAAAAAGCTGGAGGCATCACTCTACAAGACTTCAGTTTATATTACAAATCCACAGTGATCAAAATAGCATTGTATTGGCACCAAAATAGAGACATAGACATATAGAACAGAATAGAAAACCAACAAATGAATCCAGTCTCTTATAGCCATGTGATCTTTGATAAAACGAACAAAAGCATACAGTGGGGAAAAGAATCCTTATTCAACAAATGGTGCTGAGAGAACTGGATAACAATGTGTAAAAGACGAAAACTGGACCCACACCTTTTACTATTACAAAAATTGACTCAAGATGGATAAACAATTTAGATCTAAGATATGAAATTATAATAATCTTAGAAGAAATTGTGGGAAAGATGTGATGAGTCAGACTGAGGAAATATTTTATGATGAAGACTTTAGTGGCCATATTATCAACAATGAAAATAAACAAATGGGACTTAATTAAGCTGAGAAGCTTCTGCACAGCTAAGGACACAACAAGTAAAGCAGAAAGACAATCTTTAGAATGTATTTCCATGGTGTGAATCTAACAAAGGGTTGATAATTAGAATCTACAGAGAACTCAAAGTAGTCAACAAAATAAGAACAAGATCCCTTCTACCACTAGGCGAGAGATAAGAACAGAACCTTCTCTGAGGAAGATCAACGAATGGCTAACAAACATTTGAAAAAATGCTCATAGTCCCTAATCATTAGAGCAATGCAAATCAAAACTACCCTGAGATATACACCTAGCCTCAGTCAGAATAGCCCACATCACAAAGTCCTAAATTTGCAGAATCTGGCATGGATGTGGAGAGAAGAGAACACTTTTACACTGTTGCTGAGACTGCAATCTAATACTCTTTCTCTTCGGAAGAAAGTATGAAGTATGAAGTATAAAGTATCATGAAAAGTATAAATCATTGATGAAGGGAACTGAAGGAAGTACAAATAAATGAAAAGAAAGATATCTCATTTTCATAGATTGGAAAGATTAATATTATTAAAATGTCTATATTGCCCAAAAATCTATAGATTTAATACAATCACTGTAAAATCCCAGTGTCATTTTTCATGGGAATAGAAAAAAATCTTAAAATTCAAATGCTCAAAATTCAAACAAAACCTCCAAATAACAAAGTTAATCATGAATAAAAAGAACAAAGCCAGAAGTATCATATGACCCGATTTCATACTATATTACAAGGCACTAATAATTAAAATAGTATTTTATTGGTAAAAAAAAATAGACATGCTCACCAATGAAATAGACTGGAGAATTTAGAAATGAATCCATGCATGTTCTGTCAGCTGATTTTCAACAAGAATACACATGGCGAAAAGACAGTGTCTTCAATAAATGGTGTTGGGGAAAAAAGTGAATTTCCAGAGCTGAATAATGAAACTGGATCCTTATTTCACACCATATACAAAAATCAACTCAAAATTGATCAAGACTAGAAATGCTACAACTGCTAGAAAAAATACAGGAAAAAATTACACAACATTTGTCTGGGCAATGATTTTGGGGGGGTTGACTCCAAAAGTTTGGGCAACAAAAGCAAAATAGATTAGTGGGATTACATCAAACTAAAACACTTCTAAAATAGCAAAGGAAATAATTAATTGTGTACAGAGGTAACTTAAGCATTAGGAAGAAATGTTTGCAAGCCATATATCTGATAAGGAGTTAATATCTAAAATATATAAGACACTCAAATCAGTCAATAATAAGGGAACAAAAATAACCAATTAAAAATGATCTGAACACACATTTCTCAAAGGGATACATATGAATGACAATAGACATATAAAAAGTGCTGAAGATTGCTAACAATTAGAAAAATGTAAATTAAAACCAGAATGAGATATTACCTTATACCTTTCAGAATGATTTTTATCAAAACAATGAAAGACAAGTATTGCCAAAGATGTGGAGAAAGGGAACTCTTGTACACTGTTGATGAGAATGTAAATTAGTACAGCCATTATGGAAAACAGTAGAGAGAGTCCTCAAAAAACTAAAATTAGAATTATCATATGATCCTGCAATTCCACTTCTGGCTATTTATTAAGCAAATTGAAAATCAGTTTGTCGAACAGATGTCTGCATCTCAATGTTCATTGCAGCACTATTCATAATAGCCACATCATGGAATCAACCCATCTACAGATGAATGGATACAAAGAAATACACAATGGAATACTCTTCCACCTTTAAAGAGAAGAAAATTGTATCATTTGATAAAACATGGATGAAATCAGAGAACATTTTAGTAAATGAGATGTTAGCTACAGAAAGGCAAACACCACATGTTCTTACTTCAAAAATAATATTAAAAAATTGACCCAGAAGCAGAAAACAAAATGGTGGTTACAGCTGTGGGTTGAGGGAAACTATGAGATGATAGCCAAGTAGATGTAATTTCCATCAGACAAAAAAAACACATTTTCTTTCTTTTTTTTGAGTTTCATTTCAAAGCATAGTCAATATGGTTAATATAGTAGAGTAATGTCCATTTAAAAATTGGTAAGACAATAAATTTTAAATGTTCTTATTGTAGAAAATGTTACCTATTTGAGAACATAAATATGTTAACTAGCTTGGTTTAATATTCCACATTGAATAGGAAGTCCCCAGTTTACAAACAAGATAGATTCTATAGGTTTGTTCTTAAGTTGAATTTGTATATAAGTTGGAACACGTACATTTACCTTTTACCTGTAGTAGCCTCCATTCATAATTGTGAGTTGTATATAGGTAGTATGTTTGCAACTTGGGGGGCTGCTTGTATTTTTAAATTATAAAATTTCTTTGTGCTCCATAAATTAATACACTTATAAATTGTCATCTTATAATAAAAAATATTTCATTCTTTAGTGCCTCTTTTTGAGGGTCCAAGAGGGAGACAAAGAAATAGTCATGTGTAAATTCCAAATTCTGCTCAATTGTCCAATGATTCCATTTTTTTCATTCATCAAGCTTGTCATAAGGTGAGCATTGGACCCTATAAAAATCAACAGTCATCCAAAGTCAACAATGCTAACCTTGTTAACTTGTTTGTTTTTCATCCCAAGAAGTCTCAATACTTACATTATTCCTTCAGTTTCTTGGGAGAGGATTAGACGATTTAACATAGAGATCCAATTTGCAAAAGATTATGGTTTTCTTTTCTTTTTGATTTTTTTTTATCTATATTGCTAACATTAGGTCAACTGTCTGAATATCATTAAACTCATTAACTACAATAATGCATATAAAAGAGAAATTTAATTTAATATGATACTTGAGAGAAAAACACAATGTAATATAAAAAAACTTCATTTTTGAATTTGAATATTGCAAGACATTAATACAAAGGTTTTTCAAGGTAGTTCTTTTTTATATTATGAAAACTAGTTTATATTTATCACTCTTCACATAACAAAAGTAGATCATATAGATGCAAAGTAATGATCAGAAGCATTTACAAATAAAAAGAAGCAGCACAAATAAGAACGTTTCACAGCAACAAGAGTTTTTGAAGAATCTTCAACACTGGGGGGAAATAAAAAACAAGGAGAAATGAGCTTTTTATCTATTAAGTGGGAACAATTAGTTTGAGAAGAAAATAAATTACTATTGTTGTCCCATGTAAATGTGTTTATCAAGCTCCTATATATTTAACCCACAAATCAGTTGTCTTTTGAGAAATTAAGAGACAAATGAAGCAAAAAAATTAAAACAAACAAACAAAAACAAAAACAAAAAGTCTTCAATCTTAGAAAATCAATTCAAGACATGTGCCCAAAGGTAGGCATGTCTCTAGATTTTATCCCAGGCTATTTTCTCTTCTCTAGCCATTATTAAACAGCTGAGAAATTGAACCTCACAGATTTGTCAATAATGTGTTTGTTAACTCTTCTCCAGTCCTGATCAGTTTCTTGAACTTCAGAATCAAATACTAACTCTATACCCACCAAATACTATGATACATCCCATCATCAATGTTTTCTATATTTTTTAAAAAAAATAAACATTGAATGCATTATACTTAGTAAAAATTTGGCTCAGAAAACCTAAATACTGTTATGTAACTTCAAAATTAATTTCATTAGACAGCGACTGTGGCTCAAGGAGTAGGGCACCAGCTCCATATACCAGGGATGGTGGTTTCAAACACAGCCCTGGCCAAAAACTGCAAATGATAATAATAATAATAATTTCATTTTTATATTCAAGATGTCTGGAAGTGATCTGACTCTCTCCTTGACCAAAGTTTAGTCAAGCTCCTGTAAGCCCTCTTCTAGACAAGGCCAAACCTTGACCTATCCCCTATGAAAAGTGCAAACTATTGCCACATAAGATTTCACTCATTTCAACACAAGAGCCTTTTGCAAACACTGGCATGATTTCTAGCAGTTCAAGTTCATGTGCCTGGGATGATTCAGCCCCATTAATTTCTTACCCGAGAGCTCTCAAAGCTTCTAAGATATTGTAGTTTGCTCCACCCCAAACTGCAATGATACACCCTGACCTGACACTTGCTTTGCCTAACAGTTCTCAAAAAACAGCCTCCTCCACCCTCCACACTTTATAATTTCCCATTCCCCTAGCTTTGCTTGAGTCCCCACTCATTTCAGTCTCTTAAAATTCCTGGTCATCTCACCCAGAATGGGAGTTGGGTTCAGTCTACGTGGAAGAAACTCTCCCCTACTTCAGGAGTCTAAATAAAATCTGTTTCACTTTGACAGAGCTGAGAGGCAAGACACTGGATCAGGGATCCAATTTCCTTCTCTCCTATTTCTTTGCTATGAGTGACTTCCTTTCCCACTACCACCTCATGGTACAAGATGCTTGGTATAATTCCACCTATTATGGCTGCATTCCTGCCAATTGGAAGAAGATAGGAAGGAGAGCAAAAGCATACCCTTCAAAGACAATTCCAGGAAGCTGCTTGCAATATATTTTTGAGACAGAGTCTCACTTTGTCACCCTTGGTAGAGTGCCCTGACATCATAGCTCATAGCAACCTCAAACTCTTAGGCTCAAGTGATTCTCTTGCCTCAGCCTCCTGAGTAGCTGGGTCGACAGGTGCTCACCACAAAGTCTGGCTGTTTTCTTTTTTTAGAGTTGGGAGTTAGGGCCTTGCTCTGACTCAAGCTGGTCTCAAACTCCTGAGCTCAAGTAATCCACCCACCTTGGCCTCCCAGAGTGCTAGGATTACAGGCATGATATCGATATAATTTTTTAATTTCTATTAATGATACCTTTTATTCACCAGGATCAAAATCTGTCACCTCCTTCTTTTTTAAGCTTGAAAATGAAACTAAAGCCAAATTTTCTGTTTAGTGTAATAAGGTTATTTAATTAGATGATCTCTAAGATTCCTTTGACGTATCCCATGAAATATCATTTGCCAAAATTTATCCAATCCTTTTACTAGTTTATCTTATAAGGAAAAATAAGTCCTAAAAAGCAATACGTGGCCCCAATACATATTCATTAAAACACAAATGAAAGAGCCCTAAACGAGATTAATTGGGGCTTAGAGAGGTATTGTCTACCAGTTAACGAGTTAGGTAGGGAAATTAGCTTAATGATACCAGTCATCAGAGAAATCCCAAAGTGGTGTGAGTTTGTGATTTAATATCTAGAAATTAGTTCGTTTAGAGAAGATAGATAAAAACCTGACAAAAAGATTTTCTGAAACTGAAATGTTATCATAATATTGAAACTAATGTTATTTGTCAAAATGTGTTGCTTTTCTTATAATGATTTTTAATTTGTAATTTTATTAGAATTTTATTTTGAATTAGTTGCTGAGTATGTAGAAATGGTAATAATTTTTTTCTTCTTTCAAAAAAAGTTATATTTTTCATATAAAAATAAATGTGTTACTTGTTTCTCTGTGTTCTAGGAAAAAATAACACAATGCTAGAATGATCTATTTATTGCTGAAACCGGAATTTGCCCTGCAAGTCTCAGAACCCAGGTTTTTGTGACAGTATTTGATGTGACATTTCAGTTTCTTTTAATATAATTGGATAATTAAGATGTCTAAACACCTATTGAGTCTATTTTGATGCTGTTGCCTAGAAAATCATCTATTTACCAAAAATTTAAAATCTGTTATTATATTGTCAGTAACCTATGATTATAACCTATGATTATAGTCCATTTTTCCATGTAATGTTATATATCTGTGTTTGATATCTTTTCCTTCTTAATCTTGCCAAATTTGTATATATTTTACCATTTCAAAAAAAAAATACTGTAAATATATTTAGCTTAACTCCATTTGTCTTTATAACTCATTATTTATGTTTTTACTTCTATTGCTTACTTTTGTCTTCTTATTTTAAGAATATTTTAATCTCTCTTTTTATGACTTTTGGACTTAGATGTTTAGTCATTTGAGATTTTTCATTTAATAATAAAAACAACAATATATGATTTTGTCCATTATATGAATGGTCCATATATGACCATTTGTCTTGAGTTATGTTATGTCATTATAGCATTTTTGTTATTATTTTATACCCAGTCTTTAATTTCACTTCTGTTTTCCATTTTGACCCAAGAGTTATATGGGGAAAACAGAAATTTTCTAATAAACTTCTGTAAATAAAATCCATTTTCCTCAAACCAGACTCCTCTTATCATTCCTTAGATGACAGGTTCCTTCAAATGTCACTCAAAATGCATTTTTTCCTTCATTTTCTCCAGTTGGCTATCATGTAAATATTTTTCATTGTTTTTCATATAATGAAATCTATTTATCTTTTATCCTGATTTGAAATGAATTTTGTCAAAGATTGTATAGCTTATGCTCCAAAAATTTTTGTGTAAATGAGAGAAAGAGAATGTTTTAATGTCCAGAAATTCTATTATGATAAAGCAGAGGCTCTACCAAGTTTATTAGTTGTTTAAAAGGACTTAAGTTTAGATGCAATTTGAAGAAAGGAAGTTTGAGTTACTTTTCCTGTGTACAGCAGATGTCTTTAAAATCTGCTCTTTAAAATCACAGGTGACTGAAATTTCTTCTGTTCCCAATGGAATTTTCTCCAGTGTTGACAGCCAGTTTTATAAACAAAATACTTAGAAATTGTTTTGTAAATGTGAAAGGTGAGCTCCATAGACTTTAGAAGGAGATATCAAAAACAAATATTTAAACTGCTTAGCAAAACAAACAAACAAATAAACAGGGATATTTGCCGTATGGGAAAAGGGAAGTAAGGAAAATGAGCCAAGGGAGAAGAAAGGGACAACCAACGTTAAGAGGCTTCATTTAAAATATCAGCACTGAACAATTCAGACTGGCCTATGAATATTTAAAAGCATTGGTTTCAAGTACTTAACCTTGAAAATTGTTCCATTGTGTTTTTCTGTCGTGTAATTCCTTTCAGTACCCTTGAAGCTTCATTAAAATAACTACCTGCAATAGCCTGTAATAACATAATAAGAGGCATTACAGGAAATCAAGGCCACTGGTCTGTATCTTTCCTCTGGGCTGCAGTGTAGAGGAAGGGACATGTGGCTTGGATTTCACAGACAAAGGAAAATGGATCTAGAGTTGACCATACGTGGTGACAAGAGCACAGCCCTCCCATGAAAATTAGGATAGAGAATTTACATACATTTTGAATAAGTGTCATGAATTCTTACTGAAATGGCTGTGGCTATTAAGGTTTTACATTGTCAATATTCCTGACACAACAATAAAACTTTGGCAGGGAGTTATGGAACCAAACAAATTGAGTACCAACACCAAATATACTTCTCAAAGCCTCAACAAGTCCAAGTAATACCCTTGTCTTCAGGGTCCTGCTGCCACCTCTCATCAAAGGACCATGATGGGCTAAGATAGAAATTTTCAGATATTATTTTATGCATTCCACTCTTGCATAACCTTGGTGGAACTTCCCTTTGCTTTGTCCAAGATAGACACTCCATTTTTGTTTCTCATTATCTAGCAATATGCAGTGGAATCTCCAAAGGTGACCACCAACCCACATTGACCACATCCTTAAGTTGAACTAACTTTCATAGAGCACACACGTACCCCATGTGCAGTTCAGTAGGTTAGGCAGTTCCTTCAGTTGACCACCTTTGTATTTTGACTGGTTTGCTACAATCCTTTGAGTCGTCAACTCATAGACATTCTACTGTATTTTTTTTTTATAATTTTATTGAATCATAATTCTGTACATTGGTGCAATCATAGGGCACGATTCATATACATTCAGAAATGTTTTGATCGTACTGTTACAGATAGCCTTCATGGCATTTTCTTGATCACTATATAAA
>CAUYON010182366.1:0-25994 GCA_963573935.1 Arctocebus calabarensis | reverse complement strand
CATCCTAATAAAATTGAATACACATTCTTCTCAGCACCCCATGGAACATACTCCAAAATTGATCATATCTTAGGTCACAAGTCTAACCTCAACAAATTTAAGACAATAGAAATTATTCCTTGCATCTTCTCCAACCACTATGGAATAAAAGTTGAACTCAACAATAACAGGAATCTGCATACTCAAACAAAAACATGGAAGCTAAATAACCTTATGCTGAATGATAGATGGGTCATAGACAAGATTAAGAAGGAAATCACCAAATTCTTGGAACAAAATGACAATGAAGATATTAATTATCAGAACCTCTGGGATACTGCAAAGGCAGTCCTAAGAGGGAAATTTATAGCACTGCAAGCCTTCCTCAAGAGAATGGAAAGAGAGGAAGTTAACAACTTAATGGGACACCTCAAGCAACTGGGTAAGGAATGAACATTCCAACCCCAAACCCAGCAGAAGAAAAGGAATAACCAAAAACAAGGCAGAATTAAAAGAAATTGAAAACAAAATAATTATACAACAGATCAATAAATCAAAAGTTGATTCTTTGAAAAAGTCAATAAAATACATAAACCTTTGGCTAACCTAATCAGGAAAAAAAGAGTAAAATCTCTAATTTCATCAATCAGAAATGATAAAGACGAAATAAAAACAGACCTCTTAGAAATTCAAAAAATCCTTAATGAATATTACAAGAAACTTTACTCTCAGAAAGATGAAAATCTGGCTTGGTGCCTGTGGCTCAATGGGCTAAGGCGCCAGCCATGTACACCTGAGCTGGTGGGTTTGAATCCAGCCCGGGCCTGCCAAACAACAATGACAGCTGCAACCAGAAAACGGCCAGGCGTTGTGGTGGGCCCCTGTGGTCCCAGCTACTTGGGAGGCAGAGGCAAGATACTCACTTGAGCCGAGGAGTTGGAGGTTGCTGTGAGCTGTGATGCCATAGCACTCTCTCCAGGGTGACAGCTTGAGGCTCTGTCTCAAAAAAAAAAAAAAAAGAAAGAAAGAAAGAAAAGAAAGGCAAAGGCTAAAACAAATACTTTGTGCATAAAAAGTGCAGGTAGGAAAATACAGAAAATTTTTAGTAAAACAAATGTGAGATGCTACCATAGCTTTTTTTTTTTTTTATTGTTGGGGATTCATCCAGGGTACAAGAAACCATGTTACACTGGTTGCATTTGTTGGGTAAAGTCCCTCTTTTTTTTTTTTTTTTGAGACAGAGTTTCACTTTGTAACCCTCGGTAGAGTGCTGTGACATCATAGCTCACAGCAACCTCAAACTTTTGGGCTCAAGCAATTCTCTTGCCTCAGCCTTCTGAGTTCTGAGTAGCTGAGACTACAGGCCCCTGCCACGATGCCTGGCTATTTTTAGAGACAAGGTCTAGCTCTTTCTTGGGGTGGTGTCGAACCTGTGACCTCAGGCAATCCACCCTCCTTGGCCTCCCAGAGTGCTAGGATTATAGATGAGAGCTACCAAGCCTGGCCCAAAGTGATCCCTTTTTAAGCATTGGTGGGATTGGGGGCTAAGAGTTGCACTAGCACATTTCTAGTGCTTTTTAAATTGGCCTGTCTTTCTGAAAAGCAACCTGGTATGGTGTAAGTATCATAAACTTGTTCACATAGTTTGAAGTAATAATTTGATTCATTAATCTCAGTGGTGTGATTATTAACCAAAGGAATGCACTTCTAGCTCATTGTGGCAATTACTGTGCTTCATAGTGAAAATGAAGTAGTAACCTAGATTTCTAATAGTTCACTGGACAAAAATTCTATAATGGATACTGGCATAAGTACAACATATAGATAGTAGAATTTAAGTACATGGACTTCTTATACAAAATAATATTGAGTGAAAAGAGCTGAACACAGATATAGACCAATTGCAATAGTATAAATCATGTTTGCACATTGATAAAAATCAGAAGAGATTATGCAGTGATAATTGATGCTGTCATTTGGGGAGAGGATCTTTTCTCCTCTAATATATACATTAAATATCCAGAAGTTGCATGGACTTCCACAGAATCACCTGGGGCAGGGGAGGTGCACGGTATTATGGGTAAGAGGTGTGGCCCCTGGAGCCAAAAAGACTTAGTTTAATTTAAGGCATGAGTTCACTAGTTCTATGACCTTGAACAAAACTTATTCTATCTAGGTCTCATTTTTTTTTCATTTATAAAATGAGAATAATACCTTCTCCATAAAATTGTTATAAGCATTAAAAGAGATAAGAATACAAATGTTCAGCAAATAGCTAGATGAGTCTTAATTAACATTACATACTTTGATTTATTGATTGATACAAAATTTACATATCAATTACTATGTGGCGGGTTCCTTTCTAAGAGCTGAATGGTATGTCTCCCTGACTAGCTGAGTTTTGTGTTAAGCTGGGACTACATCTTTTTTTTGAGACAGAGCCTCAAGCTCCCTGGGTAGAGTGCTGTGGCATCACAGCTCACAGCAACCTCCAATTCCTGGGCTTATCAAGCGAGTCTCCTGCTTGTAGCTGTGACTACAGGCGCCCGCCACAATGCCCGGACATTTTTTGGTTGCAGCCGTCATTGTTGTTTGGTGGGTTGGGGCTGGATTCAAACCCGCCAGCTCAGGTGTTTCAGGTGTACGTGGCTGGTGCCTTAGCCGCTTAAGCCACAGGCACAGAGCAGGGACTACCTCTTATAATTGTCTTGTGTCTTCTATCTAACATGCTTAGCAAGGCAATTTGCATATAGTGCTTTATGCATGCCTATTAAATAAATGAAAATGTGTTGCTCCTTTTCTAAGAATGAGCAGTTGTCCACCAACCTTATTCTTCCATACGGGCTTATTTCCCGCAAGGAAGACTCACCTTACTCAAATCATTTGCTCTTTATTGTCCCTGTCGTGTTTGTTGAAATCTTACCCTTACTTTACTCTCAAAGAATGCAAAAATCCAAGGAATTCCCCGGCAGTAGGATATGTGATCAGAACATGAGACTCAGACTCACCAATGGTTTCAATGTTGACTATCTTTTTTATGCACAGTGTGACCCTGGGCCATTCTAAAATTCCTTTTCTCCCAGTCTCCATTTATAAGTAGGAAATACTTCATGCCAAGCCTGATTCTCAAGGATTTAAGGGAGATTTTCAGAAATCAGCATCTTAGATAGAAATGCAAATTCTTATTCTTTTATTACAAAGGATTATTGGGGAAGAAAAATAGGGAAGGAAAAGGTAAAAAAAAAAAAAAAAAAGCTCATGCCAGTGACCTAATTTCCCCCATATAATGTGTTTTCCTCTGTATTTACTGGAAAATTCTGATCAAGGAAAATGTTATGCAGACAAACCATAGCAGTTTAAGGAGTTCTGTGTGTTTGTATGTTTCCATGTAATAAGGCATAAATCAATATAAAATCAACAATATGAAATTGCCAGCATAAATTTGCTCCATATGTATATAATTTATGTATATTTATTGTTTCTGTGTTGCTTACTTATCCTGACCATTAGATGCAGAGTGAGCTTTCCTGTACCTTGACCTCCTGGAAGGACGATCTGTGGTTCTCTACTATATTCCCTAATTACTTGCATCGTCACTAGGGTCACAGATGTGTGTGGAAAAGAGAGGAAACAGCAGAGGGCCTCCTATGATTGGAACAATTTGGCTGCTCAGAGAAATACAAATGTTGAAAGACATAAAAAAGAAAAATAGGCTGATGGCTGAAAAGACCCTTACCAGGCGTTGCTGTCCTGTGGCTTGGTAGTTTGAAGGGGGAAACCTGTCCTTGAAACTCCAAGTGCCCTTTGCTCCAAGAATTCTAATACCTTTATTTGTTGGAAAATTATTCCAACACTAAGACAAATAGAAACATAGTTTAAGCCTGTGAAAAATGTTCATAATAGAGTATTGAGTAGACTATTCCACGTGAAATGGCATATCCAGTATAACCTTGCTATCTATTTCTGTGTGTATGTGTGTGTATATACTCAGAAAATATTGAAAATATATTCTGGGGCAGCACCTGTGGCTCAGTGGGTAGGGCGCCAGCCCCATGCTGAGGGTGGTGAGTTCAAACCCGGGCCTGGCCAAATTGCAAGAAAAACATAGCTGGGCATTGTGGAGGGTACCTGCAGTCCCAGTTACTCGGGAGGTTGAGGCCAGAGAATTGCCTAAGCCCAAGAGCTGGAGGTTGCTGTGAGTTGTGACGCCACGGCACTCTACCGAGGGCAATAAATGTCTCTATAAAAAAAAAAAAAACCAATAAAAAGAAAATACATTCTGATGTTAACAGTGTCTATCTCTGAATTATGAGATGTTTGGTTTTCTTTTTTAATTTGTCTATTTTTTCATGGGCATCCATTATGCTCTTCAATCAAAAGTAAATTTAGGACCCTCAAGGTGCTTCTGTTCAAAACCGTATGCTGCTTAGCAGCCCCAGTATCCTAATGGATAAGGGATTGGCCTCTTAAAATGGAAAGACTTTCATTCTAACAGGCAGCAGTTGTGTGGCTTCTGGTGAAATCATTGTACAGCCAGGTAAAGGGAAAGCTCAGTCTGATGGAGACTAGGAAGAAATTGGGTCAAAGTGAAGAATTCGGGTCAAAGTGGGTAGTGACTGATGAAATCAACATTATACTGTAAGACTCATTGTTTTCCTCTAAGACCAGCTAATGATTATACTCTCTGAGATGAACCTTAGGAATCAATGAAACTTAACTTTCTCATTTACAGAGGCAGAAACTGAACCTCAGGGAAGTAAAGTGATTTCTTCCAAATTCCAGAAATGAAAAACTGGCACTCTAAGCTTCCTAGACCATAAACCATGCTGTTTTCATTGTCTTGCTTCTGTAGCCAACTCTGTTGCCTGTGTACAAATCTGGCTACGTCGGGGGAGATTGCCTCTGATGCAGGGTAATTACAGTTGGTCCACTGTACCCCCGTTCATGGGAACTTTGGAACACCAAATAAATTATAAGCAAGTTAGGAATGTCTGATTTTCCAAAATGAAAATCTAAGACCCAGGCTCTACATGGCATCTGCCTGAAGGCTGCTCTCTATGTCAGAGGTGACCTTGGACATACTGGACTGAGAACATAGGGCATTCTCCGGAAACATTCTAGTGACATATGCTAATTTGAATCGTCAACACTTTCCCACCAGTTGTCATGGCAATGTGGCAGCACCATCTCAAAGTCTGAATGTGTCCATTGCCAGAAAAGGCTTTAATGCTTGGCTTACTTATGGATGTTCTCTTTAGAGACATGAAGGCACTTGAGTGATGTTTTCTATCAACAGTACCTATTGCGCGAGCACCACAAATGAATTCAAAATGACGCTGGGCACTGGAGAAGCACAGAACTGCAGGATGTGTTCCTGCTCTTGGTGGGGAGAACAATGACCTGCGAATTGGAGGACTGGCCCCAGGTTTGCTTCTAACTCTCTCTGCATGTCTGTGTCACGTCTTTAAAGCAAAGATGACATTACTGGGCAATACATCATTTCTAAGGCGGGAAGGGCTAAATTGTGGAGACAAGAGTGACACACGTGATTCAACAGAGAGAACATTGGAAACAGTGTGGAATGCGACGCTGTACTGTCTGATTGGTAAGAAAAAGTCAGCCCGGCTGGCTTAGATCACGTGGTTCTCCTTGGGGATGGAGAGGAGAGAAGCTCTCCAGTTAGACAGAATCTGGATTAGAGGACCATATAGGGAGTCAGTCAGTCTTACACATTTTCACGGTTAGCAGGAAGTAAGAGCTCTGAAGCAGTTCATGGTCAATGCTGCATTTAGAAGAGGAATTTATTTTAGGGAACTTAATGTTTGGAAAACCCCAACAAACAGAGTAGTTCAGTGAGAGCAGTGTTAAAGTTTTACTGTTTTTCTTTTCTTTTTCTTTCTTTCTTTTTTTTTTTTTTTTTGAGATAGTCTCACTATGTTACCCGTGGTAGAATGCTGTGACATCACAGCTCACAGCAACCTCAAACTCTTGGGCTTAAGTTATTCTCTTGTCTTAGTCTCCCAAGTAGCTGGAACTACAGGCACCCACCACAACATGCAGCTATTTTTTGGTCGTAGTTGTCGTTGTTATTTAGCAGGCCCAGGCTTGGTTTGAACCTGCCAGCCCTGGCGTATGTGGGTGGCGCCCTAACCACTGCGCTACAGGTGCCGAGCCGTTTAACTGTTTTTCTGATAAGTGCATAGAAATAATATTATGTGCTTACTATGTGCCAAATCCTCTTCTAAGTGCTGATTGTTGATTTATTTTTAAATCTTCACAAGAACTCTTTAGGTCACCAAACTGAATAAAGCATGGGAAAATCAAATCGTTTGTTTAAAGTCTCATAGCTAGTAAACGGCAGACCCAGGAGCCAGACTCTAATCATTCAGATACTTCTTTTGTGTTTCCTGGTGTTTATAGAAAACACAGCCTCTGTCCCTAAGGGATATTATCACTGGCCTTTCCTGCCCCACTGAAGTCAAGGGTATTTTGGTAGGACCTCTGTCCAGCACAATGATTTGGGAGATGGTAGACTTTTTCATATCTTGTAAATAAATTAAAGTTGACAAGGAGCCATTGCTAAGGCTAAGATCCCGAGGGTCACCCAACCCTCAGTTCTGCTCGTGGACTTCCGCTCACACAGTCAAGGCTGGGCAGGTTTGAGCTGAATTCCAAGTGGAAGGTGAGATATCCTCATTCCCATTCTTAAGCCAGGAGGCTCTGGGAATGCCAAGTCTCCTTCGGGGCTAAGCCAGTCTTCTGAGATTCTCTGAGAAGCAAGAATGACTCCTGACTCTTTCTCATCATTTTTGACAACAACAAATAGTTACTGTGCCCCTCTCCTGGGCCAGATGCCAGGTGCTTTGTGCAATACCAAGATAGGTAAGATAAAGCCCCTTAGCAGTTCACTGTTCTAGAAAATAATGACTGTAATTCAAGGCTGAATGTCACAAGTGTCATAAGGCATTGTATCTCTCCTGGATTTGGCTGGTCTGGTTCTTAACCGACTCCTGCAGAGCCCCAAGGCAAGCACTAAATGGCGGGAGATGGAGGCTGTGCCTGGGCTGGGTAGCTGTGGCTGCGTTTCTCAAGCACAGCAGCCTTGAGGCAAAGTAGGATGATAATCAGGGAAGGAGGCCAGGCTGCAGCGCAATCGTCAGGGAGGATTTTTGAAATGGCATCTGTTGGGCATGGTGGTTCACCCTGTAATCATAGCATTTGGGGAGCCTGAGATGGCAGGATCGCTCGAGGCCAGGAGTCTGAGACCAGCCTGAGCAACAGAGTGAGATCCTGTCTCTACAAAAAAATAGAAAAATTAGCCAGGTGTGGGGGCTTGTGCCTGTAGTCCCAGCAGGAAAGATCGCTTAAGCCCAGGAGTTCAAGCTCCCAGTGAGCTATGATGACCCCACTACACTCAAGGCAGATAAGGTGACAAGGTGAGACCCTGTCTGAAGAGAAAGGAAGGAAGGGAGGGAAGGAGGAAGAAAGGAAGAGAGGAAGGGCAGGCATATGGTCATTCCTTAGTATCCCTGGGCGGTTGGTTACAGACCTTCTGCAGAAACCAAAATCGACGAATGCTCTTTCAAATTTCTGACATTAGAAGGCGTGGTATTTGCCTATAACCTACGAACATCCTCCCATATGCTTTAAATCATCTCTAATTACTTATAATGTCGGATACAATGAATGCTGTGTAAGTACTGTTACATTTTATAGGATTTTTATTTATTTTGCTTTCAATTTCAGCTGGCTTTCACTCTTCTTAGTTTGAGTAGAGGTTTTTAAATTAAATTTAATTTTTTTCCTTTCTATCTTTAGCAATTCTCTGGCCCTTTTGCCCGTCAAGTAGCTGGGATTACAGGTGCCCGCCATAACGACCAGCTTTTTTTTGGTAGAGACGGGGTCTTATACTTTGGCTCACTCCAACTCATGCTGGTGTCCAACCTTGGAGCTGAGGAAATCCACCCGCCCCAGCCTCCCACAGCGCTGGGACTACAGGCATGAGCCACCACGCCCGGCCATATTTTATAGGATTTTTATTTATATTATTTTTTATTGTTTTATTATTACTTTTTATGGTATTGCCCCCAAATATTTTCTGTCCAAGGTTGATTGAATGCACAGATGGGGGAACCTGTGGGTACTGAGAGGCAGGAAGAAAGCAGAAAGTAGGGAGAGACTTCACCAGGGCAGGGGAGGAGAAGGGAGGCTGAGAGAAGGGGCAAGTCCAGCACGGGCAGGAGCGTGGGCAGGACACTTAGGTCCTTACTGAAGAAACTAAGGTAAGGGCTGAGGTGGCAGGTGAGAGGCCAGAAGAGCCCCCCAAGGGGAAGTTCTAGCAGGGCAGACGACTGTCAAGTTCTATGTCGAGGCAACACAGCTGAGGCTTCTAGTAACCCTGGCCAGAGGAAAGTGAGACTGAGTTAAAGGGAGCTGGGTCTAGAGATAAGGAAGCTGGCTTCGCAGAGGCAGAGTCTCTGTCTTCTTTAGCTTTAATTCCCCCCGAGTCAGCTGTCTGCATAGGTCGGGGTTACCTCCTCAAGAGACCTGTTGCGTTGGGGAGTGCTGAATTTCCCTGGCCCCAGTCTGTTACTTATTGCTGAGTTTGCTGCACTAGGACCCTTCAAGGAGGTTCTGATTTGAAAAGCATCTTGTTCCCTGGGGTCTCAACCTCACTCTCCCTTGTTTCACAGGTCTGAGGACACACATCCACTCCCACGTATAGGGTCCACAATGCCATGCAAATCGTGGTCACAAAGTTTAACGGCCCTACCCATCCTGGGCCCTCTGAACCAAAGTCAGTCTCCAGTCTGAGGCAGGAACAATGACATCCGCTCAATATAAGAAGTTGGAAATGATGGTCAAGTATTTGAACGGCAAGGGAAACAGGAATGGGACACAAAAGCATCCTCCAGATCTGAGTCACAGGGCCACCCACTGTGGCAGGCCATGTCAGCCACAGCCGGAGGTACAGGTAATTGGGTTCTATGTATTATTTGGCCTGGAGCAAAAGCTTCTGTCTGTGGAGGTTGGGTGCCAGCCACTTTAACTGCAAAGATAACACAGCCACTGTCAAAGAGCCTCAAATGTCCATTTCAGTCCCAGAGCTTTCTGGCGCTCTGGCTGGAGATCACTAGTCAACAGCAAGGGCTCAGAGACCCCTGGCACATTTAGGTACAAACTGAGCTGTTACTTTTTCTGGTGACTTTTAAAAACTTTTGTTTTTTAACGATTATTTGAATAATAAATTAAAATCCTTCCATAGTTTTGCCATTTAGTATAACCACTTGCAAGTATATAATCACAATGCACAGAAAGTATTATTTTTAGATTTTTAACTGTGGCAAAATACACATTACACAAACCTTATCATTTTAACCATGTTAAAGTGTATAATTCAGTAGTAGTACGTATATCCAAGTTATTATGCAACCAATCCACCTTTAGAAGTTTTTCATCTGGTAAAACTGATAATTCATACTCATTAAACAACCACTCTCTTCTTCCCCCTTCCCTCGTGTCCCAGAAACCAGCATTCTACCTTCTTTTTTTCTTTGGGGGGGGACAGAGTCTCACTGTGTCACCCTAGGTAAAGTGCCATGGCGTCACAGCTCACAGCAACCTCAAACTCTTGGATTTAAATGATTCTTTTGCTTCAGCCTCCCAAGTAGCTGGGACTACAGGCGCCTGCCTGGATACCTGGCTATTTTCCTGTTGCAGTTGTCATTATTTCTTAGCTGGCCTCGGCTGGGTTCGAACCCACCAGCCTCAGTGTACATAGCTGATGCCTTAACCACTATGCTATGGGCGCTGAGCCCAGCATTCTACGTTCTGTTTCTGCAACTTTGATTATTATAGTTACCTCCTATAAATGGAATCATGCAGTATTTCTCCTTTGGTGATTGGTTTGTTTCTCTTAGTATGTCTTCAAGAGTCATCTATGCTGTAGCATGTAACCAAATTTCATTTCTTTTTAAGGCTAATACTTCATTGTGTACCACATGTTATTTATTTATTTATTTATTTATTTTATTTGTGTACCATTGATGGACACCTGGGTTGCTCTCACTTTTTGACTATTGTGTACGATGCTCTAAGAATCCACATAAAGTTTTATATTCTACTTTTCTCTTCCCATCATAATATTTATGAGTACATATATATATGTATATATATATATAAAATTGGTCTATGTAGAGAGACAGAGAGAATATAAATTACATGTAATTGTTAAATAATATAATGTAAGTAGTATAAATTGCATATATTATATAGTATATATAATATATAAATATATTATATATGTAATTTTTTCCAGCTTGTTATATAGTCTTCATAATAATTTTTTTCCTCTGTTTTGATAGCAACATGATAGCTGTTCAAGCCCAGGTATGTAAACATTTTTCTATAGTTGGTTATTTGAGATGTTTCCAATCTTTCCCAAAACATTATAATAAAAATTTTGCACCTACAAGTTTCTCCCCACATTTTAGCTTATTTTCTTAGGATAGATTCCTAAGAAATAACTGGGTGAAAAATATGAACATTATATGACTTAAAAGACAAAAGATTGGCACACTGCTTTCTAAAAGAATTGTATGTAATTGCATAGCTATTCGTAGGGTATATGAATTTCCTGTCGGCCCTACTCACACCTTCATTGTTTTTACACTAAAAAAATTAAAGGGGTCCAGGTGCAGGGGCTCACACCTATAATCTTAGCACTCTGGGAAGCTGAGGCCGATAGATTGCCCAAGCTCATGAGTTCAATACCAGCCTGAGCTAGAATGAGACCTCATCTCTAAAAAAATAGCTGGGTGTTGGGCAGCGCCTGTGGCTCAAAAGACTAGGGCACTGGCCCCACATGCCAGAAGTGGTGGGTTCAAACTCAGCCCCGGCCAAAAACTGCAAAAAAAAAAAAAAAAAAAAATAGCTGGGTGTTGTGGTGGGCACCTGTAGAATCACTTAAACCCAAGGGTCTAAAGTTGCTGTGAACTGTGACATCATGGCACTCTACCAAGGGTGACAAAATGAGACTCTGTCTCAAAAAAAAAAAAAATTCAAAATTAAATGGGGGAAGACGAGCACTTACTCCTTTTTAATGGACAACATAACACTGTATTAATAATGCTGGGCATTTGTGACAACATCCTAGACTTGACCAGCCTGTGAATACTAGCGTGGTATACATACACAATACATGCATTTTACATATAATATATATGTTTATATTAGAACCATGCCTGAAATATATTAGGTGCTCTATAAATGATAACTATCATTACTGCTACTGTTTTTCCTATTAATGCCCAAAGGATGGTAATACTTAGCCTATACCTACTTTCTCCGACCCTCTATTTCCCCAGACCATGGTTTCCCAATTATATGGGGGCATCTGTGGTTAGGTTCTCAGAACAGCTTTTTCTTCCTTGTAAGGGCGCTCTCCCTCGCCCTCTGCTGCTAATGTGCTCTGCTGCACGTGGTTTCACTCTGGTAGATGTTGCAAACCCTCAGAGTACCAATACTGTACTTCCGGTGGAGAGCATGGTGGCAGAAGTGTCCCCTGGACTCCAAGCGGAGGCTGCCTTTGCCTGGAGTCTTGTACATGTCTTTATAACTCCTCCATCTTTTGTCCCCAACCCTTTGTTTCCCTAGAAGCTCAGCTGATGGGAAGCTGCTCCCTCTGGGAGGCAGAACATAGCACCCCTGAGATGTCTACATCCCCTAATCCTGGAATCTGTGACTATGTTACCTTTTAGGCCAAAAGGGACTTTGCGGGTATGATTACGTTAAGCATCTTGAGATGGAAGATGGGCCCAAAGTAATCAGATGAGTCCTTCCAAGTGAATGGGGGAGGCAGGAGGCTCAGAGGCAGAGTTGAACGTGCTGTCTACTGGCTTTGGAGGGGGAGGAAGCCACAGCCAGCACCTGCAGGAAGCCTCTGGAAGCCAGGAAAGGCAAGGAAACCATTCACCCCCAGAGTCTCCAGAGGAATGCAGTGCTGCTGATACCCTGACGTTAGCCCAGTACAAGCTACTTTGCACTTCTGACCTCCTGAGCTATAGGATACTAAATGCCTGTTGTTTTTAATTCTTCTCTCCCCAGTCTCACCATGCCCAGTTGGAAGGATGCTGTTACTCGGCCGCCATCTTGGCTCCTCCCCCCCTAAATGCATGTTGTTTTAAACCACTAAGTTTGTTGCAACAACAAACTATTCAAGGTCTGGCAATTATGTTCGAGGACTCCTCCCAGAGAAAATGCTACATACTTCCTTGCTGAGTATCGCTTCGGTCACCTTCAAAGTCCTCCCGTTGGCCACCTGGTGACCATATCAGCGATGAGGTACGTGTACCACTTTTTCTAAGATGAGTTTGTGAACTTAATTGTCAGACTTCTCACCATGGCAGCTCCGATGGGGGTCCATTCCAGAAAAAGTATCGAAATTGCTCTGAGGGTGGATTAGGTGCTGCATAGCTTCCAAGGGGTGCACTTCAGAGGTGCCCGCGGTGACATTCGCCAATGAGATACGCAATGCTTTTCCTAGTTGGAACTCCTCAGAGCTAACACATTCTGCTGATGCTTCTGTCTCCTCTCTATATGTCTCTCTCCAAGTTTCCATTTAAGGCTCTTTCCCTTTTTATCACTAAATCGAAGGTCTTGACATTAATTCATGGGCCTACTTGTCCCCTAAATTGGAGACCTCTTCTGTTACTCTTGGTCATGAGTTGTATTTGCTCTTTCATAAACCGTTTATGTTCTTTGAGCCACCAGTGACTCTTAATGTCAGGATAATATAGATATATAGAGCCTCTCAAGATCCTGCAACAAGCTCTGTTCTTTCCTACAGCCATCCAGCCAGTCATTCATATAAGGAATTAAGAGTCTATGTGCCAGGCACCGAGCTAGTATCAGGATGCAAAGACAGTGCACAATTGGCCTTTATTGAAATCATAGATGTTGGATTTTTATAGCTTGAGAAGGACATGTATAGATGCCCCCCACCCCAGTTGTGGGTGTTTTAAGGTTTGTTTCTTTCTAGTAAGCAATTGGGGGTACACGTAGCCTCTTTAACTAAGCAGCAAGGGACAGAAACTGCCCTCCTGTTCTGTCTTGTCTTCCAATTTGTGTTTAGATCCAGGCAAGAGTCAGAGTCTGATGATTGAGAAGCACAGATGAAAAACAGCCCAGCCCAGTGCCTCTGTTAGGATAATATCACCCCTCTCTTTATCCTTGCCAGCCCTGCCTGCCTGCCTTTGATGCAGGGAGCTTAGGGTCTGAATGAAACCTGCTGGAGTTTCCAATTAAATCTTTGTGGACAAAGGGCACACGCATGCACACACGCACGCACAGCATCTGCAGATAACAGGTTGCAATAAATCGTCAGCACGTCCACTCCGCAAGAGCAGTTCTCGCTGCCTTCCTGCCAGCTGCCAGCACTTCCCGAGTGCCTCACACCGAGATGGGCTCTAAGGTGAGATTTGTTTCCTTCTCTCTGAGCAAACTGAATCCTTTCTCATAATTTGTGTCTCTCAGGAGAGGATTTCCACGCTAAAGTGTGCTATTGATGTGTTGGCAAAATTCTAATGTTGTTTTGATTTGTTTTAAGATTTTGGTGTGTGGTTCGCTTTTTCTTTCTTTTTTTTTTGTTGTCTGTGTTGGATTTATTTTATTAACTCCATCCTATTTTATATCCTATTTTTCATTTTCCATTACTTTTCTTTCGGTCTCTTACTTTTCATCCTTATGTATTCTAAGTAAGTTTGTATTTGGAAGTATTTCTACAGAGAGATAGAGGGTCTTTAGTAATTGCTCCCATTTTCTGGTTAAAACTTATCTGGGAATTGGGTTGACTTGAGAGCTTGCTGCCTTAGATTTATATCAGGAGCCCAGGGTCTGAATGAAACCTGCTGGAAGGTCCAGTGAAATCTTCATTCTTCTTCCAGCTCTGGGCTTAGAACAGAGAAGCTCAAAGCTCGGGATGCTTCGAAAATTCCAGTGACAATTAAACCCCAGTGATAAACCTTAAAAATTATTTACTTCTTCAGTTATGAAAGTAGCTCATTATAGAATATTTGGAAATTATAAAAAAGGAGAAAGAAAATAATTTAAGTCATCAATTACAAATAGCTGGCCTTTGGGTATCATACTAGTCTCTCAAAATGGGAACATATATGGTGTCCATAAAGTTCATGTGCAAATTAAAATAGACAACTACTTCTTTTTATGTAATTGAGGCCAAGCTATAGATATAGTTTAGTACCTTTTTAAAATTAACATGAAGTTAATATTTTCTAAGCCCATGAAATTTGAAAACTTAATTTTAAGAGCTACTTAATATTCCAGTATTGAATTAAATGTTCCAGAAAATATTCCAATATTAAAACTTTTTAACAAACAAGAATAATTCAGCAATTAATTTTAAAGACAAATCTTTGACTGGACCTCTGATCATTTTCTTAGGATGGATTCCTTGAAATCGAGTTACCAAATCAAAGGGTATATGACTTTTAGGGGCTGATACATTTCGTGACAGTAATCTATTTTAAAATTGAAATAATTGGTATCACTGAAATGCAACAGAAGCCACATAAAAGAAAATGAAACCGTTTGACAAAGTACTGTGACCTAATGCTGACTGATAATACGAAATCCTGAATAGAAAACGAACCGTGAAAGTTAGCATTTTATTTAACAGAGCAACACCCCTTTCTGAGCAGAGATTTAATAAGAGCACTTCTAGTACCACAAAGCAAGGGAAAATGACAGAGAATAAGCCTGCAAGTTAAAAAGCTTGGGATTTCATCCCAGTTTAGCACTAATAGTGCAACCCCGAACTAACCTCCTATCTTCCTAAGCCTCAGATTCTCATGTGTGAGATAAGAGTGTTGGCCTACGGCTAAGCCAATATTTCTCAGCAAGACACGCTTGTGCCACATGAAGTATTTTAGGTGGCACATAGAACATAGACTATAATTTGGGGGTGGTATGTAGAAATAAACCAGATTTTTTTTTTTGCATGTACATAAAGTTATGTTAGAGGAAAAGATGAAGTGAACAATAAGTACAAATAGTCCTTAGATACAATGTAAACCATGAAGGTGGTAGGCAAATGTTTGAGAAACACAGGCACATGTGATCTGTGGTCTATTTATTGTACCATGTACAATCCCAGCTACAAATAGCCAGCAAGCAACCCTTACCAGGAAGGCATTCTAGGAACCAGGCAGAGCCATAGAGAGGTGTAAGAAGTGAACAGCAGGGCGGCACCTATGGCTTAGTAAGTAGGGTGCCAACCCCATATACCGAGGGTGGTGGGTTCGAACCCAGCCTCAGCCAAACAAAAAAGTAGCTGGGCATTGTGGCAGGCACCTGTAGTCCCAGGTACTTGGGAGGCTGAGGCAAGAGACTCACCTAAGCCCAGGTGTTGGAGGTTGCTGTGAGCTGTGACGCCACGAGCTCTAGAGAGGGTGTTAAAGTGATACTGTCTCTAAAAAAAAAGAAAAAGAAGTGAACAGAAATACAGATATGGAAATATTTCCAAATACTATCCTGCACTTGCAACCCTTTGCACTTTTCATTTTAATAGTGAGTTTTGCTCATCTGGGCAGACTTCCTCCCTTCTTCCATAAAGGCTGCAGAAGACATACAGCTGTAACAGGACCCTCCCCAAGAACCTGAACAAGAGGCCCCCAGCCCAGCCCTCGCCATGCTCCGGACTGTTCTGGACACTCCTCAGAGATGGCTGAAGGAGGGCAGAGCGTCCCGGCAGCTGGTGCTGGTGGTAGTATTTGTCGCTCTGCTCCTTGACAACATGCTGCTTACTGTGGTGGGTACGTTTGGGGGTCTTTGTGCAGAGCGTTAAGTTGAACTTGGGCCCCAGCAGGCAGTAGGCACTAAGGTCAGTTTCAGCAGTGAATGGACTTGAGAATTACTTCTTTTCATGCTCAAAAACACACAGAGGTTGCTGGGGGGCTGGAGGAAACTGCAGGAAATGGAGTCTGCAGCTAGCAGACATTGTTGAAAGACTCCAGAGGTTCAAAGAGTAGGAGGTTCAAAGATCGCCAGACCAGAAGAGAGGATGGCCGGGGCCAGTGCTGGCCGTGCTCTGTCCTTCCTGTCCAAACTGTCTTCCCAAGGCGCTGATGACCCCACCGGGTTGCCTTTCCAGCGTCTGCCCTATAAAATAGCATATGTGTTTGGATACTCACCGCCTCATCAAGACCTACCTTTCTTGCACTTCATTTCCTCAGAGTCCTGCCTTTTTCTACTTGACACTCCTGTACTCATTCATTACAGTAAGTTGTACCAGGGTATAAATGGGGACGAATAGTTGCCCCTCTTGGGTAAAACACACGCTTTTAAATAAGAATCTTCCCGAGACAACTTGTTAATCCAATACAGTCAATTCTCATCATTCGCGTTTTGCAGTTGGAACCACCTTCTATAAGGTTACTGCAAACTTTCCATTAGTTAAGTCCTGAATCATTGCTCGAGGGGGACATTCGTGTGCGTGTGCACGCAGGCACGCATCACGCACGCACGCATGCTTGAGCGCACAGATTATAATCTGAAACTCGGGGCTTCCTGGGAGGTCTTATTTTCAGAAGACAAAAAGACATTCAGGAGCGTTAAGTGACGCGCCAGGGCCACCTGTTAGCACCCCGACAGGTGCTTTATAGTGCTCGAGCCCATCTAATATTAACAGGCCCCAGAGCTGGGGCTGCCTGCACTCCCCTGTCCTGACTTCTGCTGCCCCCTGTCCTCTGGTCGTGTCTAGTGACAGCTGAAACAAGAAGGCCGAGCCCACTTTGCTCCCCACGCATATCTGCAATAAAAATCGCGATAGCTCAGAGAGTATTGCGTTTGGAATGAGAAGGAAACCTTCTTGAATAGGGGAAGTAGGCAATATGGACCAACAAAGAACTCGGACTAAGTGTCTGATGGTGGGCTGCATTTAGGAACTTTAGCTCATAGGATCATTTTGGGCAGCAGAGTCTTTCACTGGGCTTTCAATCTTGTCACTTAGATACCCTCCTGGAGTGTAAAAGATATCCTAATGCCCTAGAGCCTACGGGTGGTAAAAGGGTGGCCCATCCTTAGCCTCCACCACATGTGCTTCTTGGCTTTCAGTGCCCATTGTG
This sequence comes from Arctocebus calabarensis, assembly GCA_963573935.1. Lineage (NCBI taxonomy): Eukaryota > Metazoa > Chordata > Mammalia > Primates > Lorisidae > Arctocebus > Arctocebus calabarensis. Next base: position 8,874 of record CAUYON010182366.1, on the reverse strand, counting down.
CCCACGTTCCTGTATGCCACGGAGTTCCAAGAAGTCAACGCCTCTCTGCACCTCGGCAGTGCCTCCACCTCTCCCGTGTTTTCTACTGTCTTCTCCTTCTTTGACAACACCACCGTGGCTGTCGCAGAAAGTGCATTCAGTGGCACATCACCGACAAATGGCACCCCTGGCACTATCCCCCCTCCAGTCACCGAAGCCGTCTCAGCACATAAAAACAGCTGCTTGCAAGGCACAGAGTTCTTGGAGGAAGAGAACACCCGTGTGGGGGTTCTGTTTGCTTCAAAGGCCATAATGCAGCTTCTGGTCAACCCGTGTGTGGGACCTCTCACCAACAGGTATCTCAGTGGGGGCAGAGCCCTACAGGGCGCTCAGGAATAGGAGAATGAGCTGAGGTATTTCAAGGTGGTTAGAAGGGAAAAAGGAGAAATATGCACTTGTCTGGTCCCCAAGGCGGTCAAGCCATTTGGAGAGCTGGTTACCCCAAGCGATAACGCATTGTTGGTGAAACGTCATGGGCTTCAGATTTTCTTAGTGATATGCATGTCGAATACTGAGTGCCACAAGAGAGCCAGTTAACATGTGCTGCTGATGTTTTATATTCTGTGCTCTGGAACACAGCTTGGACAGGGTGAGGGAGGGGGACAGTCCTGTAATCTAGAGCACCAGCTTCCCAGCCATTGTGTTTAGGATTACCCCAATGTTTTAAAGGGACAAACACTCTACCTAGGCTATCCTTTCTGCAAATGAGAATCTTGGCTGTGGTCCACGGGTAAACTTGCATGTCTGTTTATTTGCTTGTACTCATTCCCATGTCACGTTCCATTACCACCCCTGGATTCAGAGGCGTGTCTTACCGTGTGCTCAGGTAACTGTGTTTCTGCTCCTGCTCACATTATAAACGCCAAGTATGTGAAGGCCCATTGGAATTATGTCTTTTCTCACTTCCTTTTTAGGATTGGATACCATATTCCCATGTTTGCTGGCTTTGTTATCATGTTTCTCTCCACAGTTAGTAAGTCATTTTTGCTTCCTCTTTTTTTCCATTCACTGACCATCTTTGATTTTATCATTTAGTGATAAATGATTTAGTGATTCATTTGATTTTATGAATTTAGTGTAGAGTGCAGGGTAGCCTGAGAGTAATTAGGCACCTGACTTAGCTGACTGGGAAATTGATTTAAATGCTTCCTAGTTTTTGGTATGGGAACTAGAACAGTAGTGGCAGCTGAGTCTTTTGGAATTTGTCTCATGCTACAGAAGAACAAATACTTTATTTCCTTGATCTAGGAAATTAGAAAGGCTGTTTGAATATGTATGCTGTGGTGTCTGTTTGAATGTGTATGCTCTGGCGTCTGTGTGTGTGTGTGTGTGTATCAGTAATCCCTTGAGCAAGTTTAATACAAACTTCCCATCTTCAGGAAGAGATCATATTATTTTGATATGCCATGCTAAAGGGCAGGTAACAAAAAAAAAAGAAAAGAAAAGGAAATTGGACAACAGCCATCTGGAAAATTCCAAAAGGTCTATTTTTTTTAAAGGGCATTAAAGGTTAGAGCTTAGGAAAGTAAATTTGCTAAAGTACGAGAAGGAGAAAGGCAAATAGTCCCTCCAGTAGTCACTAAATGTTCCTAATAAAATGGAGTTGGAATAAAAATAGTAAGCAAGAAAAATAAGTCTGGAAATTGACCCTGAGAGATCAAATAAGAAGGAATGAATGGGGTTTGTGTTTGGGGATTCACTTTGCCTCTGCTGCTTCTCTGTCTCTGACAACACACCTCTTTCTCCCTTGTGTTTTATTTTTATTACCTTTATGTTGCTTATCTGCTTTCTCTATTCCTCTTCAACTTTTCTTCCTTTCCAGCATAGGACTTGACTCATGCCAATGCAATGTATAAAAAGATTGTGTTGCATTCAGGGCTAGAAGATTGTCTTAGAACCTCATCTTCCTAATGAAATTCTAGCTGAATGAAATAAAATTAGGAAATTCAAGTTAGCAATGTTCACTGCAATTCTAGATGCTCAGCCTATGCTAGATAGCAAATTAAAAAATAATGTGCCTTATTTCATCAAACGAATGTGGCTTAAAATTTATTCCATAAAACTTTATGGAGCGCGTGTATTATGCCTCGATGGCTGCAGTCATGTAAAGAATGAAAAGACATGTTTCCAGGTGCCTTAGAGTGTATACTGGTTGCCTAGGAGACAAACACCTTGCAAAATAAGGTGATGCAGTGTGCTAGTGGATCCTGAACTCTTCAGCATAAGGTATGTGCTGATTTTCTGCCAAGAAATGCTTTAAAAGCTTTTCTTCTCTATGTTTTTCTTTTAAGTTTTGTTTTTGAGATAGGATCTCGCTCCGTTGCCTGGGTTAGAGTGCAGTGGCATCTTCACAGCTCACTGTACCCCGAACCCCCTAGGCTCATGTGATCCTCCTGCTGCAGTCTCCCCAGAGACTACAGACACCCGCCCCACACCTGGCGAATTTTTCTGTTTTTTGTAGAGATGAGGTCTTGCTGTGTTTCTTAGGCTGGTCCCAAACTCCTGACCTCAAGTAGTTCTCCCACCTTGGCCTCTTAAAGTGCTAGGGTTACAAGCATGAGCCACTTGCCTGGCCTAAAAACTTTTCTTATCTACCTAATTTTATGTATTAAATAATTATTGTTTCCATGATATAACCACTGTTGCTCTACTGAGTTGACCTATTTGTAGCCAAAAGAAAATGCACTTGATGTTTAGGGTATCCTTTTATTATCATTCAGTGTTCTAAAAATACTTCGAAGAGGTTGCTGACACTCATTACTACTCTAAACTTCCCAACTAAAAACCTCGCTTAATGCAGTCAGGATGGAAATGGTGGCCTATGTAAAGGGTGCAAAGTGGAAAAAAATAACTGTCTTGGTCTTCCTAAATGGGATGACCGGCTATTCTGGTTTGCCTGGGATTGAGGGTTTAATCTGTTTAATGTTGCCATCAAGGAATCCCTGGGCCTGGGTAAGAAAAGAAGATGGTTTGGCTCCTAGCTCTCCAGGGTGTATAAGAAGCATGGTGCTTGGCATCTGTTGAGGGCTTAGGGAGCTTCCCTGGCAGAAGGCAGAGGGGAGCCAGCAAAATCACCTGGTGAGAGAGGAAGTGAGAGAGTGAAGCTGGGAGGTGCCAAGCTCTTTTTTTCTTTTTTTTTTTTCTGAGACAGGGTCTCATTTTGTTGCCCAGGCTAGAGTGCCACGGCCTCAGCCTAGCTCAAAGCAACCTTCTGGCCTCAAGCAATCCTCCTATCTCACCCTCCCCAGTAGCGAGGACTACAGGCAGGTATAACCACACCCAGCTAGTTTTCTATTTTTAGTAGAGATGGGATCTTGCTCTTGCTCAGGCTGGTCTTAAAACTCCTGACCTCAAGCAATCCTCCTGTCTAGGCCTCCAAGAGTGCTAGGATTAGAGGTGCAAAGCTTTATGGGGACAACTTATTAACGACCACCTCTTGAAGGAACTGTAGAGTCACGCCTCATTGTTACACCCCCCCCTACAATAATCTCTACATGAAGGATCCACCCCCAAGGTCCAGACACCTCCCTTAGGCCCGATGTCCACCACTGGGAGTCAAATTTCAACTTGAGATTTGGTGAGGACAATCAACCCATATCCAACTTGTAGCATGCGGCTTCCCGGGATACAAGACTTTCAGTGTCTGTGGAGTTTTTTGACTTTCAGTTTTAAAACCAAGTTTAAAGTTCTGGTCAAACCAAGACAAGTTGGTCAAAGGATGTAGAAATAGTAGACTGAATAGATTGGAAGTCAGAAAGTCAGGAAAGGGCAGATTAAGACAGTGCGTGTTAGGGAGAAAGGAGGTAGGTAGTTCAGGGATCATGTTGGGAAGTCCTGGGAGAAGATTGTAAACAAGACCAAAAGACATGTGGGATCAATGGGCAAAGGGATTTAACATTCTTCTGATTCAGACACCTTGGGAGAGTCTTCTCACTTTAGGAGACGCTGTTCTGGAGTTGGAGGTGAGACACGTCTGGGCTTACTGCCCTAAGATCCAGTTTCAGATAATGTATTCCTAGGTTCCTAGATTATTCAGATAATGTATTTCTATTTGGTTCTCAGCAGCTGTAGGATGTTGGTTTCCAGTAGACTGCACTTCTTCCGGGGCCTGAGCTGACTATTCTCTGGATTTCACATCTGCTATAGATTCCAGCAGAACTGTATGTTCAGGATTATTTTAATAAATACAGATTTGATTTGGTTAAAATAGTTCCCAATTATCAGGTAAGAGGTGGAATCTGGCTCGATCACAAGATATTATTTTCTATTCAATGCCAGTTGTCCTTGAAGCACAAAACGTGGCTACTGTACCCCAGAAGACCCAGTGGTGCCCCGGCAATAGCAAAGATCACATCTGGGTGCTGCACATGGAGGACCCAGGAGCGGGGTCTGAGAACTAGTTCCCAGCCTGAGGCATTGTGCTTCAGGGAATTCCTGATGCCAGTGGATGGGATGTTGGGTTCTTAGCAAGAAGTGTGGAGACCTAACCTGGTTTCTCAGTCCTTTTACCAATTAAAAAGCAATTCTGAGTGAAGGGTAGAAGATTAGAAAGACAACTCCCCAAACAGGGAGCAGCCATCGTGCCTTATTAAAACATAAGCATGGCTGGGCATGGTGGCTCACGCCTGACTCAGCATTCTGGGAGGCCCAGGCAGGAGGATTGCTTGAGGTCAGGAGTTTGAGACCAGCCTGAGCAAGAGCAAGATCCCATCTCTACTATAAATAGGAAAACTAGTTGGGCATGGCAGGGGTGCCTGTAGTCCCAGCTATTCAGGAGGCTTAGGCAGGAGAATTGCTTGAACTCAGGAGTTTGAGGTTGCTGTGAGCTATGACTCCACAGCACTCTAACCTGGGGCAATAGAGCAGACTCTGTCTCCAAAACAAACAAGCATATGTATAATGACTCACATTTGCAATGTCATGGTCGAGTCTTCTGGCAGCTGGGGAAGCAAAGGTCATGTGCTAACTGGAGCATTCTTGCTCTTCTCTTTGCCCAGTGTTTGCTTTTTCTGGCACCTATGCCCTGCTGTTTGTGGCCCGGACCCTTCAAGGCATTGGGTCTTCCTTTTCATCGGTTGCAGGTAAAACTGACATCTTCATCTCTCTCTCTCTCTCTCTCTCTCACACACACACACACACACACACACACTCACTCACACACACATGCAAATCTCTTACTAGCTCAATCCCTGTACGATTTATATGACTATATTAAGGAAAATATCATCCTGGTGGGTAGAAATTGAGATTCAAAAACAAGGTAATTGTAGAGTAGCAGGCAGAGCCCATAATTCCCTAAGCCCCACATAACTTCCTCTGACAATGTGCAGACACAGCTGACACAGGTCAGAGCAGGCCCACGGTCAAACTGTGAAGCAGACCAGGCTTCTATTTAGTGCTGCTTCTTCCTCCTATCTCTGTCCTCTCCTAACATTTTACTGTGGAAACAGTAATGTTGATGCTAATGCTGTTAATACCCCCACAGTGTTCAAAGCATTGGCTAAAACAGCATTTAGTGTAATCCCACGAAGCTCATGTTTTATGCCAATTTACCCCAGACCAGGGGAGCTGAGCCGCACAGCACCAGGCTGCACTCTCCTCCGTGTTCTCAACTTCTTCCTTGGGCCCCGCTGTTGAATAGAACAGTCTCTCCTACGTTTTCCTTTTCCTGATCTGCTCCATAATCCTTTCATTAAAGGAAGTGTGCTAGGAAATGATAAAAAGCTATGAAATGCAGGCTAAGGGGGCTGTGTGTCCTGGGACCCTTTCCAGAGCCCTTTCACCTCCAACAATGTTCTGAGCAGAAGGGGTAAGCCATCTGGGGTGGGAGGTGGAAAGCAATGGGGACAGTATTTGCAGAATACTGAGGATTATTATTATTATATTATTCTTTTTTTGAGACAGAGTCTCAAGCTGTTGTCCTGGGTAGAGTGCCGTGGCATCATAGCTCACAGCAACCTCCAACTCTTGGGCTCAAGTGATCCTCTTGCCTCAGTTTTTCTATTTTTAGTAGAGACGAGGTATGGCTTTTACTCAGGCTGGTCTCGAATTCCTGAGCTTAAGCAATCCACCCACCTTGGCCTCCCCGAGTGCTAGGATTACAGGTGTGAGCCACCGTGCCTGGCACTTATGGGTTATGTTTTTTTTTTTTGAGACAGAGCCTCAAGCTGTCACCCTGGGTAGGGTGTTGTGCATCCCAGCTCACAGCAACCTCCAATTCCTGGGCTCAAGCGAGTCTCCTCCCTCCGCCTCCCAAGTAGCTGGGACTACAGGCGCCCGCCAACAACACCCGGCCATTTTTTGGTTGCAGCCGTCATTGTTGTTTGGTGGACCCGGGGCTGGATTCAAACCGGCCAGTTCAGGTGTATGTGCCTGGTGCCTTAGCCCATTAAGCCACAGGCGCCGAGCCATGGGTTATGTTTTAAAACCCTCCTCAGACTGGAAACTCTATATAGAATTATCTCTGAAGACATACAGGGCAGGGACCAAGGACTCCATTTAAGGCAGACAAAGTCTCCAGGGTCTGGCTCTGTCTCTCTCTCCCTGGGCAGGTCTTGGGATGCTGGCGAGTGTCTACACTGATGACTGTGAGAGGGGACAAGCCATGGGAACCGCCTTGGGAGGTGTTGCCTTGGGAGTGTTGGGTAAGTGGCACACAACTGTGGCTCTAGCTTTGGGGTGGGGGCAGCTGGTGAGGTTGTCACAGTCCCACCAAAGATGGCTCCAGGGAGCAGGCACTTCCTAGGTCTTGGAAGACAAATATTTTTCTTCTCTCCCTGGTAAAATAGGAAATCAATCCTATTTTGATTCCTTCAGAAATATTACTGAGGAAAAGTGAAATTTCTTTCTCTCTAAAAAGGTGAACAGCTTATAAGGGCTTAGGAAAGATCCAGAAACCCAGCCTGGTGGAGGAAGTGAAGCTTCCCATGTCAGCAGCCACTGCCTGCCTCACCTTGCTTCTAAGCTTGGACAGAACCTGCCCTTTGCCAGATGCTCTGCTAAATTCATTACAGAATTAATGAGTCTTTATTTCTCACCACCACCTTGTGAAGGAGGAATCATGGCCCCCATTGTAGAGATGTGGATAAGAAAAGTTAAATAGCCATCTAAGGTCACACAGCTGGGAAATGCAGAGCCAGGGTACAGGTGGACTTTCTTGGCTCTGAGTCCTAAGCACCAAACTCTAAGGTTATATTTTTCTTTGGGACTCATCCCTCATACGACTTAACTGACAAGCCACATGCTTTTACTGAGCACTTACTGTGTGCCAAGTGCAGAAGGGATTTAGGGAAGACATCTTCCAAGTGCTCTAGGAGTTGACAAGGTCAGTGAAAAGAAAATGCCCAACTCTCGTCCCCTGGCCCATGCTCCACCCTCCACCAGCGTGGGAAGGAGACGAAACAACTTTCACTTGTTAGTATCCATCAGCCCAAACACCCAGCCTAAACCTCGGGTGGGTCCTGGACTCCTTCATCTTCAACCACTCCCAAATGAATGAGCCCCTCTTACTCACTTCCGGCTCCTCCTGGCCTCTTGGTTGGAATATGGCACCAGCCTCCTGCCTGAGCCACCAGAAGAACCCCCCTGAACCCAGAGCTGTTGGTGTTTCTCCCAGGCTGTTTCTCCCTGGGATATAGGGCCAAGTAGACACCTCATCTGGAGACATGGGGGCCTCTGTCTCCGGCTCTGTGGCCTCAGCCTTCCCCCTCTGCCCTCATCTCCTCCCAAATACTCCTGCTCAGGAACACCCATTTCCTTCTCCTTCTTGTCCAACTGCTCTCTCTCTTCTGACACCTGTGTTCTTCCCCTCCAGGTGCTATGCACTTGGCAAAGCTCTTGCGGTTACCGTTACCGGGACTTTCTGGCACACGCCACTGCGCTTACACCACCTTCTGTGCATGCAACCATTGGCTGCTGAAATTTTCACCCTGTTCTAATTATTCATGCCCCCCCCCGGCATGCTATTTCTCCCACTAGATAGTGAGCTCTTTGGGGGGCAGCGACCACGTCTTCATCACCAAATCCCCAGAACCTCAGGTGGAGCTCAGCCCTAGCGGGCCTTCTGTAAACACTCACCTGGCAGATGTGCACCAGTTTCACGGCCTGGGATTCACCCTCACCCCTGGAATCTGTGGCTGCTTTGCCTTTGCAGTGGGCGCACCCTTTGGAAGTGTGATGTACGAGTTTGTTGGCAAGTCTGCCCCCTTCCTTATCCTGGCCTTCCTGGCACTGCTGGATGGCGGTAAGTCACTCTCGAGACCCCAGGCAGGTGGCAGTTCAGGTGAGGCTGGGAACGCATCATGCTCTGGTGTCCATATGACTATTAAAGGTGGGGTGGGCATGTTTTCATGGGCGGAGGACCACCCCATCCTGGGGAAGAAGGATGCTAGATGTGCCCATGATAGGCTGGCAGCAATATTACCTGATTGGAGCCCCCAGCTAATCACTGGGCAGACTGAACCATCTCTCCCTCTTTCTTTCCCAGCTCTCCAGCTTTGCATTCTACAGCCTTCCAGAGTCTCTCCTGAGGTAAGTAGTGTCACATCTCCCTTGTCAGGGCTCAGAACTGGCCAGATCTCGGGCCCGGCTTAACTAGGTTCTGGACACGCACCCCTAAGTTATCTTGCTCAGGTCTCTTAGGTGCCTGAGGGCTCTCTACTTTAGCTGGAGAGAGAGAGAGAGAGTGTCTTAAAGGAGAGAGTAAAGCAGTCTTCTTAGAAAGACAGATCTTAGTCTTTAGCAGAGCTTGGTAATTTTCAGCAGAGAGATGCTGTGCTGGCGTTCTGCAGGCAGGAGATGGAGTCAGAGTAAGCAAGTCCATGATAGAATGCACAT
>CAUYON010182363.1:0-41407 GCA_963573935.1 Arctocebus calabarensis | reverse complement strand
CAAAAAGGCTGGACAACTGCTGAGGAGACACCTGTGCCTTGGTGTCTCCTTCACTTCATACTTAGGACTAAATGTGGAACCCCCATCTCCTATGCCTAGGTCAATTTCTTGTGAATTTCCTAGGCCTCAATTCCATGAAAGGACTGTATTCATTCATTGATACATTCATTCACCTTGCCCCTGGCGGCAGGGACTGTATTCATTCGTTTCCTGGCCAAGGAACCCATACACCTATATATACCCTGAGACTAAAGGCCTAAAGGAGGAGATGGGGAAAGACTGGGAGAGAGACGGAGAGAGCTTCTCTCTCCCCACTAGAATTCTTTCCCTCTACCAGGACACTTAATGTTTTCTGTATTCTTTTCTGTGAATAAATTCTGTCTTACAAAAAAAAAAAAAAAAAAAAGAAAGAAAGAAAGAAATGAGTTTTTCATTTTTCTCTCTTTTTTTGCAGTTTTGGCTGGGGCTGGGTTTGAACCCACCACCTCCGGTATATGAGGCCAGCGCCCTACTCCTTTGAGCCACAGGTGCTGCCCCTGAAGTGAGTTTTTCTCTCATGTGGTCATACACTAGACCATCTACTGGCTTCATATTAGTATTGAGTACATTGGGTAATTGCTTTTCCATTCTTGTGATACTTTACTAAGAAGAATGTGTTCAACTCCATCCAGGATATTATGATGGTTTATTGGAGATCTTGTTTTTTCAAAAAAAAATTGACCAAGATGAGAATAAATTTTTGTGGGAAAAAATGTAGCAATCATTTCAAAATGTACAGATATTATGACAGATGTGAAAGTGAGGAGAGCAAAAAATTAGAAACAATCCTAACTCACCCATTTCAATAGGTAGGAAAGCAAGAAGAAAAGGGAGGTTTGCAACAGCACTTCCTTTGGGTCCAGAATGATAGCAGTCCATTTCCCAGACAAGGCCTTGGTTAACACTGGCCTTGGGACATGGGTGGAGCAGCAAGAACTCGCCAGCATGAGCCACAGTTCCCGTGTTAAATAGTCTCCAACAGCTATCTCAAAAATCCATTTATTTAATGATTCACTTTTGCTTCCACAACATTTGCAAGAAAAATAAATTTCACGATTTTCTTCCTTTCCAAACTGCCCTGGGTTTGGGATGATAAAGCAATGATTTAAGTCAATGCCTGAGGTGGGAATTTGAATATGTTCTTAAAAGATATTCACTAGGCACCTACTTGAGATGCATCTATTTTTAACCAATCACTCAACCTCTGAGCATGGTAATTAAACAGAGAGGTGTAGGGAACACCACAAGTGAAAACTGGAAACCGGCTTCATTGGTTTCTGCGCCTTAGAAAACTGCAGGTGTGTGTTAATGAATTACATGACTAGTAAAACAAAATTAAAGGCAGCTGCATGTGTTTACAAAACTGTAGCAGCAAATTACAGGTATCTGTAGCATCCATAATTCATCCATAATTGACAATTTTCATATTACAGAAATAAAGAATCAAGTCATGCAGATGATTACAGAATTTGCCTCTCAGCGCTAGAGAACTTGCTTTGTTACCTATGCAGCATCTCAAATAAAATAAACAGAGTTTGAGTTGCACTATAAGGTGAAGAACCGAAGTATTGCAGATAATCAGGCCACAACCCTGACTCCCTGCTTCCAATTTCTCTACCAGGGGTTTTCAAGAGGTGTGTGATGGCATTGTGGTGTGCTGTGAAAATTCTTAAAGATCATTAATTGGCTGGGTACAGTGGCTCATGCCTGTAATCCTAGCTCTCTTAGAGACCAAGGAGGGTGGATTGCTTGAGCTCATGAGCTCCATTACCAGGCTGAGCAAGAGGAAGACCCTGTCTCTACTAAAAAAATAGAAAAACTAACTGGGCATTGGGGCAACTGCCTGTAGTCCCAGCTATTCAGGAGGCTCTGGCAAGGATTGCTCAAGCCCATGAGGTTAAGGTTGCTGTGAGCTATGACACCACTGCACTCTACACAGGGTGACAGAGTGAGACTGTGTCTAAAAATAAATAAATAAATAAAGATAATTAATTAAATTATTTAAAAAAAAATCAAAGCACAGTATGTATATTCTTTTTTTAACTCTTTTTTAAACAACATAATTTAATTGTGCTGCAGATATTTAACTATAGGTTCAAGTGTGTTAGAGACACAAAAGATTGAAAAACACTGTTCTAGACCCTTATCACTACAGGAATGAGCTTGCACACAAGCTTTAGAAACATAAAAGCTGGGTCTATTTTTGACCTTGCTACCTAAATCTGGAAACCTGAGGTAATTTCTTGAAAATTAAGGCTTAGGGTCTCACTTTTTAAATAGGATAACAATAGTTCCTAACTAACAGGGTTAACTTTTATTTAGTTAATTAAGACTAACTAACTTCATACCTGGAAAGTGTTTGAGTAATGGCTGGCACCAAGTACACATTGAATGCATGTTTAACTATAAAAATCTCCAAGCCTCAGTTTCCTTAACCATAAAGCAGGGGTAAACACACTGCTTACCACATATGGTGTGAGGAGGATGAAATAAGATAGAGTGTGTAGACTGCTTAACTTATTTTCAGGCACATAGAGGACACTCAAAATTATACTCACTGGCAGGCACAGTAATAGCAGCAGCCAGACCTCAAATATTGCTAATTTTTTAAAAGCTTCTTTTGTATATAAATCCCAAGTCTTGGGCTTATCACTCACTTGGAATAATTTTTTTTTTTCACTTGGGTGGTCTGTATTCTATTTCAGAGTGATGCAACACTATTGGGGACAGGATGTTTACAAAGCATCTTGGACCGGAATACATTTAATCTTGACCAAAGTCCCTTGTGTAAAGTGGTGCCCTGTGCATAAGGGGAAGACTCCTAGCTCTACCTTCTGAGGAGGGCTGAGCAGAGCCATACCTGGACTTCTCTGCTGCTTGATGATGATGTGATTACAGGCAGCTTTAGGAAGCTGCTGGAGTAGAAGGAAAACTGGATACAGAGGGGATGTGACAGAGACACAGTTGCAAACTATGGGACACAGGCCAAATGCTTTTCCCAAACCTAAACACTGGTTCCCTAGAACCAACTTTCTCAAGTGCTCACCATTACACAGATGAGAAGCCAAGGGTCTGATGTCACCTACTTTGATGCCCATCACTGAAATTGCAGAAGACAGGATAACACAAATACACAGTAATATTAAAACAAAATTTCTGAGGCAAACTAATCTGAATACATATCAAAGTTTATTGCCCATTAATGAAAGAACCCCGCTGGCAAAATATGTGCATGTATAATGATGAGAGAAAGAGGTTAAAGACACAAGGCACTTTGCAAGGTATAGACTGCTGTGTTACTCCAGATGGTCATTGAAAGGTCGTATTTTTATCAATGGTAGTGTAAATTTGTGGTGCAATATATAGCCATCTTTGGACACAACCCATTAGTCAAAAGAAAAAATAAAAACGAAGTAATCTATAAGAGAAGCAAATGACAAACAAATTGATCTGTAGCTATTAATTAGGCAAACCAGGTAACAAAGTTCCTCCTGCCTCTCCCACACACAACCAATTAGCACCAAGATGCTGAGCAGAGGTCAAAGACAAATTCACAGGCAGAAGCAGAGTCTGCTTTTTCTCAAACAAATTCTGCAGCATATAATCAAAGATGGCAAACAATTGACTTAATTTTCTGAAAGGGAGACAATATTTTTCTTTCATGACAATAAAAACATTGTATAATATTTAACATGTGTTTTGCACATCACTTTTCTAAGAGTTGTGGTTTCTCTGCACAGGGCCACATTTAATGTTCACGATAGGGCTGAGAAGTTGGCAGGGCAGGTATAAGCCCCTTCTTTATACACAAGGGACAAGACACCGAAAGAGGTTAAATGTCTTTGTTCAAAGCCTATCATTAAGTGGAAGAAAGAGACAGAAGTGGAATTCATGTCCAATATAGCTCTGAAAAATGTTTTGCTTTCCAATATTTCAGGTGTCACAAGAAAATTGTCTCTGGTCAGAAACTATTGGAGACAAGGATGGAGCTGTACATTCAATAGCATGGGCAGTTTTGAGGGGTGTTTTATACTCTTTCAAGTGATGGTCAGTCCAGTATGGTCACAAGAAGGGACAGAGATGAGGCTCTGGAAAGCAAAGCTGATACTCACAGGTCCTTGAGATGGTGGCATGGAATATCATGAAGGGCCAAACAAGAAAGACACAAGGGAGACAGGGACCCCTTCATTGGTGCTTTATTAGGAAAGACAGGGCAGGGTAAACTGTATAGGATCAACTAGTTTGAATAATTTCAGGTGGGCTCTAAACTATCAGGATGGTCCCTAGTTAGCCTTGTCCTTGTCTTAGGTGGATTAAAGCAGTAGAAAATTACCTCCTGGGTGTATGGTCCAGATAAAGGAGGTAAGGCTCTGGACTGCTTAGTTGCCATATCAAAAGTGTGCTCCCTCCTAGCTCAGCCCCCTAAGAATGGGTAGCCCTGGGAGGGGTAGTCTCTTCCTAACTAGAAAGTTTGTTATTTTTCAGACATCCAAATGTCATAATATATAAAAAATAAATATGCAGGTGTTTGAAAGCCCTTGTGCTCTCTACACTCAATCTTTGTGCTCTAACATTCCCCAAATTTCAGCTCATTTTAAATCATTTAAGACTTTCTAAACAAAAACTTTATGGAACAAATGTAGGGTTACAAATAGCAGTGGTTCTCAACCTTCCTAATGCTGCAATGTATTTTCATTGTTACAAAAGGGTAGTGACCCACAGGTTGAGAACCACTTCACTATAGGAATTAGCACCTTATCCCATCCAATCAACAATTTGTTATTAGATGAGCTATTTCAGCTATAGGATTTTCTCCAGGTGTGCGCTGTTAGAATTTCCTACTCTGTCCCCAATTGGCCTCCACCTCAATAGCCTCCGCCTCAATATATACTGGAATCACTGAGGAAGAGTGAAAACTTAGTGATGTCTGGGTCTTACACTGAGATTCTACAAGTCTTATACTTATAAACCTTATTAGGGGAATTCTGGATTAAACCATGTGAAACATGGGGCTATTTCTTTAAAGTAGGACTTTTCAGAGCCACACACATCATGTGGGTCCCCAGATGGGAGCTATGGTTGATAGTGTTGGAAAAATGGTCCCTGGGTATCAAACATCTTCTGGGATGTCCCACACAAACTTCTGATTTCTGGGAGAGGAGGGGAAATGTTTCAGTGGGGTCTTCTTGTCCCACACGAACTTACGATTTCTAGGAGAGGAAGGGAAATGTTTCAGTGGGGTCTGAGCTTCAGTAAGAGTCGAAGCACCTCCTCCAAAAAAAGACTGCAGCCATCCCTGCCAGGATCCTTGGGAGCTTGGTAGAACTGCTCTACCAGAACCTACATTTGGACAAGATTCTCAGGGGAGTCATAGGCACATTAGAGTTTAAGAAACAGTGTTCAAATTCACCCCCCCCCTTTTTTTCCATGGTCTTGTAGGATTTCATCACTCTGACTTTGAAGATACCTTTACCAATTCATCAATGACAGAAAATATTCCTCATTCCACTGAATGAGGAAAATATTCCTTCTACAGAAAATATTCCTCTTCTACAGAGGAAATTATTCCTTCTATACAGAAGAAAATATTCTTTCTACAGACAATATTCCTCATTCCACTGAAAAAGAATAAAAGCCAGGACTGTGTCTGTAGAACTTCAGGGGTGCCAATGACATTGAAAATAAAGTGGATAATGTCCCCTAGGTTGTATAAACTGAAGAAATACCAGTAGCTCCAAAAAAAGTACACATTATAAGCAATGTTATCAATGTGTTATATATTTAATAATGTATATACTTTGAGCACCTCTTATAATTACAGAAGTCAAATGTGACATGATCATCTTTTGTTATTGGTATATACTAAGTATTACAATTCAAATACAGTTTTTTTTTTCCTTTCTTAAAATCTGTATTCATTTTTTTGGTGTCCTTTGTATTTTCAACACTGACATTGTACCATGTGTATGTTAAAGGCTTTTTACGTCAATTTGTCAAAAGGCTTTAATGAATTCAAGTTTATCAGTAATAGTTAACACTTTTTAAGCAACTTTATGGGGTCTATATAGTCATTTCCTTATATTATCAACATCACACCTCTATATGATATGATCTATTGTTCCCATGTTTTGACGAGGAAATGGAGGTTCCTAACAGTTTGTGAAAGATATTGTGCTCAAGCTCAAGATCAAACAGCATGAAAGTGAAAATAGCAGAAGTTGGGATTTGACATTAAGTCTAGAAACTATGTTCTCACTAGAGAAATACTAGAGTTAAAACAAATTGTAGGATAGACCAAAGAGGTGGTAAATTGAAGGAGAGTTAATACAATGTGCCAGAATGTGTTCTTAGGAAACATGTTCTTGTTTTTGCCCAATTTGGAGAAAAAATAAAAAGGGAGAAAGAGAGCCCTGAATAAGTAGACAACGAGGAAAAACATTTGCTGTAAGATCACAATATCTAGTCATATTAACAAATAATTTGCATAGTAATTTTGAAATCTACATATAGCCACCATCTTGTTTTATTCTCATAGAAGTCCAGTGAAGAGTCTCAACATCCACATTTTTAATGACAAGGTAAAGCATAAAAATTGAAAAGAATTTTTCCTGAAATCTCAAAGTGAAAAAGTGGTGGTTATAAGATTCAAAACCAGGTCTTAAACTTTTCAACCTTCAGCACAACCTTCAGATAAATATTAGAACCTTAAGACTAAAAGATGGAATACACCTCAGTTAGCCTGTCCACCATGGACAGACAACAGACTGCAAATGAAAAGACTCATGGAAATAAGTTGATAGAACAACAATAATGAAATTTGGAAAATGCCTTCCAAGAATTTTTCACACTTTAGCAGACGCTTAGCTCTAACAAATGGTCGATTCTGGTACCTAAGAGCACAGAAAGTTATTTTCCATAGCTCTTAAATTTGTTGTTTTCCCCCCTCTTTCAGAAAGAATGTTCCTGCCAAATTTTCTCAAAAACAAAAAGAACTTTAAAAAAAACAGAAAGAGTCCTCTAGGCTTCCAGCCGACATAAAGGGCATTCTGGATAATGAGGCTGTTGGCTGTCAGGTACAATCATTCGTCTGATCCCAGGGGGATGTGGACAGAGACAAGCTGGACCAAGCTTTGGGTAAAAAGTATCCCAGACTTGTAGGGTGGGCAGGAATCTTAAGAGGTCATTTTGTCCAGTCTCAATTCTCAAGGAATTATTTGTCTTCCTCTGTGAATTTGAACCATCATAGAACAGACTTGATTCTGTTTTAGATAATCCTGAGATGTAAGTTTTTCTGTGGATCAATAGCAGGAAATACCTCTGAAATTTCACTGTTAATCAACTGCTCTCAGTTTCAGTTCAGCTCAGTGGTTCTCAATCAGGGTAATTTTTCTCACCCCAACTCCCACCGAAGAGACATTTGGTAATGTTTAAAGACTCTTTTGGTTGTCAGAACTGGGGAGGGGAGGTTAGCCACTGTTAACCACCAACATCTAGTAGGCTGAGGCTGAGGCTGATGCTAAAATTAACCCAACATTGCACGGGACACTCTCCACAACAAGGAATTATCTGGCCCCAAAGTGAACATGCTAAGGTTTATAAATTGTACAGAACAGACAAAAGAAGGCCATTATTCTTTACATATAGTTGTCAGAGTAATATAGGCAGAGGGTATATAATATGTTTGTGAATACAAAGTCCTACCTATAATGGGAATAAATTCCTTATGATTCAGAAACCCATTTTTTCATATGCCAATTTAGAACTGATTTTTTTGTGGCCAGACTGACATAACACTCTACTGAGCTATCCAACAATAAGTTCCATGATGGTTGAAAACATAATTGATTAATTTTTATTAGAGCCTACCACAGGGAATACCATAGAATAGATATTCAAAATATGCTTTGCAAATTTCTCTATAAAAATTTAAGTCATGTAGCTATGTAAAAATAGCAAGATGGATTTTTAGAAATTAGGATCACATGCCTACCTTAAAATTGCATACTTTAAGTTACTGGTCATTTTGGATATTTTATACTTAGGGGTTCTCTAGGAGAGGCAGCTCAAAGAGATGGATAGTGTTCCAGAGGCTACATATATGTGTACATTAAGATTTTATAGATTAAAAAAATAGTGGCTTCCCAAGTGAGTCTCAAAGTGAAAAAATCATTGGAACTGATTCTTCTAACTGTGGATGTTGCTTTGCTTTCCACAAGGGCAACCCTATTTAGTTACATACTAGTCCACTCTATGGAAATGTGTCACCTCTAAGAGGCATGTCCGAAAGAGTATCAGAGCTGAGCAATTCATGGCATGGGGTACATTTAAAGTGCTCTTGGAGAGCTACCAACCACCACTATCATAGACACAACCCATTTCTGCTTTAACAGGAACTTCTTTAGCCCATCCTGCTAGAGTAGGAGGTTTTGCCAACTTCCTTTAGACTTTAATTGATAACACACAAATCTGTTGCCACAGATGGTTGGGTGGGCAGCATCTGAAGCTTAGGTCTGGAGAAAGGCTTCCCACCCCCAGCAAAAGCAAGAACATTCAAGGACTATACATGCATGGTGTACCATGGAAACAGAATGGAGGGAAGAACTCTGGGACCCACACCAGAGCACAAGGGGTCTGGATTAAACATGCCCCTGCATGAAGCAGGTTATAGGTTCCCAGCTTCCCTTTCTGTCACATGTAGATAAGACATGGTTTTGAATCCCAGGGGTATCAGTCACTGACTGTGTGATCTTGGGCAACATTAAACATCTCTAAGTTTTAACTTTTCCCCATAAGCAACAGAAATTGATATTAATACTTCCTTTTTGACATTTAGAGGAGCTTGAATGAGATCTAAAGCAATTTTCTTAATTGTTAGTATTTCCTCATGTATGAAACAGATCTACCCTGGAGATGATCTCTATTCTTTTTGTCTCTCAAGACAAATGATATAAACATCTTTCTCAATATAATGCCTTGTACTAATGGTCCAAGGGCAGAACTCAAGAGTCCAAAAGCTCAGTAACTTCAGATCCTTCAGAGATGACTGATGAAGTCTCCCATCATGCAAGCTCTTGGAAGAAGGCAAAAGTGACCTGAGAGGACAAACATCTTATAATGGAGATGAAATTTGCTGAACTGGTACTTTTCAGTGACAAATGATTGAAAGTCAACTAAAACTGACTTACGGAACGTAGGAAGACATCCGTACACCCTCAGCATAGATGAGAAGCCCAGTGGAAAGATGTAGGCCAAATGGTGTTGAGTGGATCAGAAGGTATGATCAGGAATGTGTCTCTTCCCACCTCTTGGCTTGACTTTTTTTGTGTTGGCCACACTCTTGGCAAGGCTCTCTGCAGTACCATCTCTGAGGAGCTCCAAGCCCTACATTCTTTCACTGCCAAGGCCAACAGACCAAAACTTATCTTCCCCAATCACCCATCTGTTAGAATTCAGTCCATTTTGCTCAGGTGGGTCATGTGTCTACTCCCGCAGTTGGCCCCCATCCGAACCAGTGAGACTGAGAGGGTAGAGAAGTAACCAGGAAAGGCGGGATAGAAGCAAGTTCGGCAAAGACAGAGGCGCCCACTGACTACACCTGCTGATCATCTGAGTTGTCTCTTTAGATAAGGATCATAGCCACCTTCTCCCCTCTTGTCACAGGATGGGGGTAGTTATGGAATTCAGTTCACTAAGGGCTGAAAATGAGAGTCTATTATGCATAGCTGGCTTGGAAGCAGATTCTTGTGAGATATTCAAGTCTCATTAAAAACACGTCCACCTGTTTTAGTTAGTATGTCCCTCCCCAATCCCTGTCTTTTTTATACACCATTTACTTATCAAAAAATCTGTGGTGATTGTCCTATAGGACATTCAGCCTTTTTTAGAACACCTCAAATTACTGTTTGAGATGTACTTCTTATAAGTACAACAGGCATAAAACCATTGGGTGGCTCTGGAATTACCCTTGTTGTAATCCTTCTGTTTCAGGATTCTGAGCCCTGGTTCTGAAGGGGAGCCGGGAGCCAGGCTGTGGGAGGGCAGCGAGTATTTTCTTTCCCAGAGGTGTATCACAAGCACCGTGTGTGCGATGCTGTGCCAGGCCATCTGGGAAGCACAGGGGAAGTGGAAAGGCCTCTGCTCGGCCCTGAGGAGTTTATCACGCCGTTGGAAGGAAGGTTACATGAAAATAGCAGATTAACACGGGCAGCTCAGTGTTTGGAAGTCAAATAAAGCTACATTTGGCCTGGACCCCAGCCTTGACACTTAACAGCTGTGCGATATTGAATAAGTCACGTCACATTTTTGAACCCAATTCCTCATCTTTAAAACAGGGAGGAAAAACTCTGCCTATTTTAGGGTTCTATGAAAAGTGTCTGTATAGGCCTTGTAGTTGGACTGATCGGAGGTTGACTTTAAGGCCTGCCTTCTCCTCATAACAGTAAGTACCTGCAGTCCTGGGCACTTTGTACCAGTCCTGTGCTCAGCACTTCATGTTCATCACCTCATCTGAGGCCTCTCGTCAACCCTGTTTTGTAGATCACAAAACTGAGGCTTAGAGAAGCAGTTTACCCATGTTTACCTACTTACCGATTTAGGATTTGAACTCAGGCAGACTTTAATCTGTGAGGATATATTACCTTTCCCCAACAAATTCATCAAGGTTCAATAGCCTTGTTTGTAAAGAGTGAGCTATTAGATTAATGACATGGAGTTATCATGAAAGTTAGATGAGAACATATACTCAATGGGCAGCAAATGCTGAAAAGTATTTGTTCTCATGGTTGTTATAAAATAATACGTTATGGCTATGGTTGAACAAGTCTGTGAAATATTAACTTGTACAGAACCATCCATAAACATAATAGGAATATGGAAATTGGAGATAGAACTTTCACTGACGCTCTTATGGTGAAAGAGGGGTGAGTAGGATCCAGTGGGTCTGGACCTCGCAGGAGGTAAAGATGCGTTTTAGGGTTGAGGAGCAGTCCAGGCAGGGTGACTCGATGAAGGGAATGTTTAAAATACCCATTTTAAATTTCTTAGCTGTCCTGTTAATACAGGTGAGCGTTTAAATGTTGGGGAGAACACACAGGTGCATTCCTGGCTCCTTTAAGAAGATGTGTAGGAGGCTGTGATTAAGAGCCCGATGACCTGGCTGTCTCAGGTGAGACACCTCCGTGGCTCTGTGGTCTCAGCAGGCTACTCGGCTTTTTTGCATTTCATTGTTTCCTCCCAGGTAAACTGGAAATCGGGAAGGACTTCTCTCTTAGGGTTATTGGAAGGATTATGTGAGATAATGTATGGAAAGATAGTACCAGAGAGATGCAGGGCAGAGCCAAAGGACCTGGAGTCCTTCCCCCTGCCCCACCCATATGCTGCCCTCTCTGCCTCTATCGGGGGCTGCATCTTCCCCTCCCCTTAATCCTTAGATGGCAGGCAGGCCTCTCGGGTACCACAGAGCAGGCTGGGCCACTAAAGCAACAGGGTGAAGATGCTCTCGAGGGCGTACTCCTTTCTGCAGAAACAGAACCCGAGGTAAGTAAGAACAGGTGAAAATCGGGAGGCGCGGGCTTGGATGTATTCAAGTGGGCCGTTAATTGCTTTTGTGCCCCATATTTCCTCAAATAAGGAGTTCATTTCCAAGTTCTTGAAACATTTGGAGGAGGGCCAAAATATGTCTCGTCTTAGGGATTGGGGTAGCCCTTGGGACTCTTCCCCACTTCTGGTGCTCAGGTGCTCAGCTCCTGGATCTCTGTAGGGAGGAGAGATTTTTAAGGTTTGAAGTTTTGGTGTGTGTTAGTTGTGCCTGGTTTCCCTCGTGCTGTGTGCAGACCACGAGGGAAGGTGGACGCAAACAGGAGGAATGGTCTGTTGCAAGACTGATGAGCAATACCGGCTCGGGAGGGCGTACAGATGCTACAAGGGACACATGGAGAGGGCTCCCTGCCTGGAGTGGGTGGCTCGCATGGGACTTCCTGGAGAAAGCATCTGGAGAACGTGACTCAGCCATAGTTACCAGGAAGAGGAAACAGCATGTGCAAAAGCCTGGACGTGAGAGAGGGCTCTGAGTCCATGATGGATTTGGGACCCCTGCAGGGAACTCTTTCTGCGTGCCCCTCAGAACTCTTCATGGAGGAAATGCAGTCTTGTTTGTCAGAAACCTTGCCGTGGAGCATCTGACCCGGGCTTAGTGAAGGCAGGGTGCATGAGGCCGGCCAGGCATCAGACGGAGAACTTGCTGGCAGTCCTCGCCCTGTGTGAGGAGCACAGGGCTCTCACCCCTCGGGCCTCAGTTTTCTCATGAATGAAATGAGGGCCCAACAAAGTCCTTTCAGGTCCTCAGTTCTGTGGCTCTCTGAAATTATT
The DNA here is from genome assembly GCA_963573935.1 of Arctocebus calabarensis. NCBI lineage: Eukaryota > Metazoa > Chordata > Mammalia > Primates > Lorisidae > Arctocebus > Arctocebus calabarensis. The sequence continues at coordinate 29,002 of CAUYON010182363.1, read as the reverse complement.
TTTAAAGCTGAGGGGAAAAAAAAAATCAAGTAACTACTGAAAACAGATTTCAGTCCTTATTAGGTTGCAAAATAGGAACAGAGACAGAACCTGGTATTGAGAAAGAATTCAGGAAACATTTGCGAAGAGGCATCTTCGATACTGAGTAGATAGACTTTATGGCAATTCTAGGCAATGCTGGGCTTGAATTTCCAACAAACAAGAAATGAAACGAAGGAGAAATCTGAAGAAGAGGGGCACACCCGCTTCAGAAGCAAATGAGTGTTTGACAAGTGACCGGGGACCTCCCTGGGGTGGTGAGTTGCTGGCTACATATGGCGGCCAGAGGTTGGTGCAGGCAAGGAGACGTACGTCAGAAGACCTGAGCAGTCTGGACGGCTGGCCCATGTTGGTCAGGAGGCGGTGTAAGCAGAGGTTGTGGGCACAGGGGAGATGTTATATTGCCTCCTACTCTGTGTGGAGGCCCTACAGAGGCATCTGCTTGTGAGGCCGGAAGGGCATTTCTGGAGCGGAGTGGAAGCCAGCCAGCCAGGCAGAACCGGCATGTCTCATGTGTGGTGGGGCCTGTGACAGGCGGTGTCCCCGTGGGATGTGCAGAGACCTCCGAGGCCATGGGTCAGAACCACGTAGGAAACCAGATGAGTGGGGCTGCAAGCGAGTGGTTGTCTACTCCACCTGATGAGGAGAAGTCAGACTCTGACAAGGAATCCAGGAAAGGGGAGGAGAGGGGGGTTTTCTCCTGTGGGATTATAACACGAGCCAGATGCACAGACTCAGGCATCATCATCGTTTTTGTCACAACAGCAACACTAAGCATCTGTCATATGCCGGACATTAGGCAAAGCCCATTATCCACATTATATTCAAACATGCCATCCAGGGGGAATTGTTTTTTCTCTCCCCATTTTAGAAAAGTCTCAAGAAGGTTACTGCAGAGACACGAAGTGAGCTGAATTTTCTAATCCTGAGCGGTCATACTGATTCGCCAATGCTCAAAGTCATGCAAAGCAGAAGCATTGCTATTATTGAGTTATTAAACTTTTGCAGTAATAAAGGCAGAGATGGTGCCTTTTGTATCCCTTTGGACTTCTCTGAGAACTCTGGCAGGGGAACAGTGCATTTGTTTCCTGCCCTCCTGGGGAGCTGCCTTTTGGGATTTAGCCCATGGTGAGCATTTGAGTGACTTGTCCCAAGTCACGCAGTTTGTAATGGGAAGGGCCACGGCCAGAACGTGGGCTGTCCTGACTGCAGCCTCCACGGTGCTGCCCTAGACTGAACATTATACACACACATACTGCCTCGGTGGGTGGTAGGAGACGCCCACTCATTTCCAGGGGCTGGCCAGGAGGAGGACAGAACAGGACAGTCAGCTCTTTAAGCAAAGCATCCCAACATGAAATTCTTCCTACAAAAAGCCTTGGAATCTCTAATGAATAATAGGTAACCCTCAGACATACTTTAAAATAGCTGCCTTGTTTTGAAATTTTAAAAAAAGTACAAAGAAGAAAAATAGTGGAGGAGGCAGATGGCATGTTTTAAAGGAGTTCTCACTGGAAATGTTAAGAGCCAATATAAAAACCAGCTAATAAACTGTCCATCACAATCCAAAGATAAATATACCTAGGCTTTCACTGGTGCACTTGGGACTATGAATAGCTATTATGGTGAAATCTGCTGTTTAATGGGCACTGACACTCAGGCTTCACGCCTGAGACTTGAGTATTATTCTCATTTGTTCCTCACAACCTCCTGATAAGATAGACACTATTATTGTCATTATCACCATTTTCCAGGTATACAAACTGAGGTTTAGAGAGGTTAAGATTTTTTTTTCAAGGTCCCAGGATAGTAAGTGGCAAAGCTGGGCCTTGAACCTTGAGCCTGACTCCCCTGTCTGTGCTCTAATTACTTATGCTATGGATACCCAGTGCTTCCTCACACTTTGATCCAGAAAAAGGATCCCAAAAGATCACTTGTTCAGACCCTTCTCCTAGGTTTGCATCAACATTTTAGCTTCAGGAATCGAGCCTCAAGAAATTTGCTCCAGGTAACAACTGTAATTGTTGGAGCGGACATGACCCCAACTCAAGCATCTTGCCTCCTCCTGAGCTGATATCCGCCCCCTCCCTGCCTCCCCCGCCCCTACTGTGTACGTGCACACCCACTAAAACAGAAGAATGAAATGGGTTCAAGTAACTCAAGCAAATGGTTGAAATGACAGACTCCAAGGCTGGGGGGAACCCACCAGGGCACTCTAATTTCATCACTTGTGTCTCCTTTTAAAAGTGTCATTTTGATTTCAGCAGTCCTTGCAGAAGGTTTTCCAGTGTAAGTTCCTCTTGGCCCTTCTTATGTAAAAGTGAAGAACAGCTGATCCTTGTCCTGTGTAATGTATGGTCTTCCATGGTGCTTTTATGAGCTGATTAGGATGAGCAGAAAGGAAGTAGTCCTTTCAGAGAATCAATGTGCAACTGCTCTCAGCTGCCTGTGTTGCCTCTAACAACTAAGATTTCTTTTCTAAACAGATATTTGGTTCTCACTACCGCAGGACCATTCAAAACAATGCACTGAGAGTAATAACATCCTCATCCCAGCTCTATGAAGGGAAAGTTGAGGTAGAAGGAGGTAAGTAACGTGCCTGAAGTCACGTAGCTGGTGAGCACAAATGGGATCAGGGCTTGTGTTTTACTCGTGGGTTACAGACAGTTGCAGTTTCTTCTAACAGAGCTATCTTCATGCTGGATTTTTCTCACACAGACAGTAAGCCTGAAGTTCATGTGTTCCATGACCCTGGTGAATAGTAGGGAGAACCCAACTACTAAAAGCCATGGGAAATGAGTCAGAGCCTGTTTATTTTGTGAAGAGTGATTTGTCGAATAAATGAACCCATGAAAGATGGCCTTCGGCAGCTTCTGTTTGCCACTTTGATATACCATGATTTAATTCTTTTGATCTTCTAATCCATCTACTTTAAATACCCACAAATTCAGATATAACGATTTATAATTGGCCTTCAGCCCACTGTCTGCATCTGGCACAGTGGACTCCACTGTGCTTCACCTCTTGTGCATTTGACCTTTCACTCTAAAAATAAGGGCCAGATGAATGCTCATAGTCCTTATAGAACAAATGCTGGTTTTACTAGATGAATGTGGTTTATACTTCAGAACAGCTGCACGTTAGGAATGGAATTACTTGAGTAACCTATTTTCGGACCTTGACACATTCAATTGGCTTATAATTCAACATGCGTTTTCTCAAGAAGGAAGAAAATGTAAACAGTCTCCTCATACGTTATGCTGCACATCTCAATGCTATGTTATGGTTTCTCTTTTAACTCCGGAACGTAATACATCGGTAATGGGAAAGGAAGTCCTGTTCATTCGCCTCTTAGTGATGACATGAGAAGTATAGAAAATTAGAGCTGAAGAGGGCCCTGGAGATTATCAGGGGAGACCCTTTGTTTTATAAGAGGTTTCCGAGACCCAGAAGTTCAGACTGTCAGGGTTCCTCTGGTCAGTGGCAGTGAACCTGAGGACGGAGACAGGGTGCCTGACTCCAGGCCACCTGAGCAGGGCAAGGATAGGATGAGCTCTGAAAAGTTGCCTTTCAGAGTTCTCTGTCCCACCATCTGACCCCTCTGGCCTCAGTTACCACCTAGATATCAGGGGTCCTCTGTCTGTTATCTCAGGCCTGAGACATCTCTTCCAGGCTTCAGGCTTGAATTTCGTGTATCTGGCCCTCATCACCACTCACCCAAACAGTGCACAGTTGACAGGCCCCAGCCTTCCTGATCATCTCTCCACACACACACAGAAGGCAATTATAAGGCACAGACCCATCATGCCCCCCAAACCAGTCTTGATCACCTTGGTCCTTTTCTAAAATGTGGACATGGTCCACATCATTCACTAATGTATCCCAATCATATAGAATGGTGTCTGGCACGCAGAGGATGCTCAATAAACACTTGTTGAATGAATGAAAGGCTCCTCATTTCCTACTGAGTAAATGTATTCTTACTACTTAGCCTGGTATTCAAGGCCATTTATCAGCTGGCACTAATCTGATTTTGCTTACTTTTCCCCTTCTAGCCTCTGTTAATCAAAAAAATCAAATTATTCTTTTAGGCTAATGGTTTATCAAGTGTTTACCAATAAATACTCAATTTGTGGAGTGCTTACTCCAGCCCTTTTCTAGCCTTTTTATGAATATTTTAACTCTTTCAATTGGCACACCCCTGTATGATTAGTACTAATATCACTATTTTACAAGAGAGGAAACTGAGTCAGAGAGAGGTTAAGTTATATCTCCAAGGTCTGTTCTTTGAAAGCCAAATTTACATACATTACAACTTTCCTTTTTAACTCACAGCATTTTGAGACCTTTTCCTATACATTGCTGCATATATGACAGCGTTTTCACTGTTGCCTAGCATCCATTGTATAAATACACCATAATTTATTTCATCAGTTCCCGCTGACGAATGCTTAGGTTATTCCCAAGATTTTTCCCTTAGGAACAATACTGGAATGAACATCATTGTACATCTATGTGTGCAATGTTAAATATTTCTATAATTTAGATCCCTAGAAACAGGATGACTGGAGTCTTAGGGGATACTCACTTAAAACTGTGATGGAGGCGGTGCCCGTTGCTCAGTGGGTAGAGGCTGGCAGATTCAAACCCAGCTTGGGCCAGCTGAAACAATGAAAACTGCAACAACCACAAAAATAGCCAGGCATGGTGGTGGGCGCCTGGGCAAGAGAATTGCTTAAACTCAAGAGTCTGAGGTTGCTGTGACTGTGACGCCACAGCACTCTACCCAGGGCGACAGCTTGAGACTGTCTCAAAAATAAAAAAAATTAAAAAACAACTGGGATGGATACCGATAAATGGCCCTCTCAAAAGGTTGTGTCGATTTATCCTCCCACAGCTAGTGTCTTAGGCTACCCTGTGATTTCTTTTTCCTCTGTCCCCAAATTCAGAAGTGAACACTAGCTCCGTTCTGAACTATATGATTCTTCTCTGCTTATCATGCTTCTCTCTGAAGAGTAAACTTATTTCCTTTTCCTGAATTGCTTGGTTCTATCAAATCCTCCCTATTCACTGGTGCTCGTGTTCTCCCCCTTCCCCCCTTCTCCCCTTCCTTCTCCCCCCTCCTTTTCTTTCATTCTCTCCATCTCCCCCTTCCCCATCTCCTCTTTTCTTCTGCTCTTCCCCTGTCTCCCTTCCCCAGTCCCCTCCTGTCCCCTGGGTTATGCAAATCCATAATGGTCTTTGCCACAATATTCATAGCAAGGGAACCAAGAGGCTACTTAGAGCAGAGTAAGTTCTGTGTGCTCCTGGCTGTGGTGGTGCTTTATGAGGTGCCAGCTGGGGGTAATGTTTGTAGTATCAGTATTTGGCTGTGTTGGCAAAGATGAGCCATCTTGACCTCCTTAGTGAGGACACAGCAATGAGCGTGATCAGGAAAGGAGCAGAGGATTACAATGGAAGGCAGAACTGAAGAGCCTTTTAAATGATGGGGGAAATGAAAAAAGCATAAAGGCATGGCGTTTGGGGACCCATCCTTTGTGCCACCTCCCTTGCTTTACATACATTATTGTATTTAATTCCCCAGTGAGAATAGACTAAACAGATTAGGAATGTTCTGTCTGGAAAGCTGGAGTAGGATGTGCACAAAATTTCTCAAGTCATAAATAGTTCTAGCAGAACTGTCTCAAAGCTACTCCTTACAGTCAGAGCGGAGTGAGGTTAGGACAAGGGAAGGGTAGTAAATGGTACTTCCAAATGGGGCTCTCTAGCCAAAGGTGTGGTAGAGATGCACAATTGAAACACGTTTTTTCTAGAGGTTTTAGAAAATGGAATGGTGGTAAACTACTACTGGATTTCTGAGGCGAGTGAGAATGCCTGGAGACCCTCACTGTTTGTGTTTAGGCCACGGGGTCTAATCACGGGTACAGGCCTAGGGTCCATGGAGGTGTCTGGGGAAGGGGGAGAAGAGGGCATTTGGGGCTGCCTTCATCTCGTTAGACCAGAACCACTCTACTTCTTACTTGTTGTAAATTCTGAGCTTCCACATGACATTTCTTTTGGGGGAAAAAAAAAAAAAGTTCTGTTATTTAAATGAAAGAAACCAACTATAAAACATGGCATTAGTTATTTGATTCTTCTGTCACAGACAAGTCCTAGGCTGGCTGGACTGTTGGTTTAACACTGTGGTAAATTTCACCCGTGGACCAAGGTTCTGCCATTGCTTCTTTTTACTTCCGTAATACAAGGTGAAGTCCTCCAGCCCTGTTAGCCCATCCCTGACCCAGGTCTTGGGATGGGGAGGTGAGAAGACACAAGTGCAGCAGCAGGAAGCACCCAGTCACTGAAAGAACACCCCCAGTCCATTGCTGAGACCTCCTGACCCCACTCCACCCTGCCCTTGGCAAGGTGGGCACCTGACCTCCAGTAGGGGGCACCTATTGGCCAATGGCTGCAAGTGCGTTACTGGTGTGTGGAAGGAAGTGGCAGGAAAGTGTTCTGCCTGTGAAGGAAGAGGCAGGGAAGCCAGCAGCCACAGCCTGGGCCCTGGCTCAGGGGTCCCTCCCTCCTCTGCGCTGTCACCAGCCTCCTTGTTTAACCCTTCCTCTTGCCTAGTCTTTCCCTTGGGCTCTGAGTCAGAGACAGCAGCTGAAGCCTCTGCTTAGCTGTTTTGCAGCCGTAAGGTTCCATAGCGCTGAGAGCCTCTCTCTGAGCCTCTGTCTCATCTACGTTTCTGTAACATCTCTGACCAGCTATTAGGAGCGTTGACTAAGAAGAGCAAACACTTCTCAGAGGTGAACCTCGATACATGGTGGTATCAATGCTTGTAGCTGCCGCTGACGTGCTTGCTGATATTAAGTCATTTCTTATCCCCATGCCAGGCATTGCTCATGTCCTGGTTCCCAGCTGGTGACTCCAAACAGACTCGGCTCCTGCTGTGATAACCTGTTCTTGAGCCGGTAACTCACCCACTGAGACATCTGCCTGCTTCCTTCAGTCCCACAGCTCACCTTGTCAGAACTAGTTTCCTGTCGTTGGCCTGGGTTGACATCGCAAAGTACAGTACATAACACAGTGATACCCAGTGACAGCTCTGTGTGTATGTTGTTGCATTTAAAGAAGTACTTTCTCTCTTAGGCGTACTTCAGCATATGTCATTTCATATTTGATGGTCTTCCTTTTCTGCAATTGAAAGGTAGTAACATCAGAGACTTGCCCGAAGGCACAGGTTTGTTTGTAAGTAGAAACCCACTTCTGATTCCAAACTTCCTACCATTTTCTGCCATCTTTCACATTTGCATATCAAGATATATTGTTTTTTCCTAGCACAGTGGCCCACGCCTATAATCCTAGCACTCTGGGAGGCCAAGGTGGGTAGATTGCCTGAGCTCACACGTTTGAGACCAGCCTGAGCCAGAGGGAGACCCCATCTCTACTAAAAATAGAAAAACTGGGGGAAGAGGATCCTTGGAGCCCAAGAGTTTGAGGTTGCTGTGAGTTATAATGCCATAGCACTCTACCTATGGCAACAGAGTGAGATTCTGTCTGAAAAGAAAAAAAGATATGCTGTTTTTTGCTTTGATTTATATGTAGTCTAATTGTGTAGGTTTCCCTGCGAATCTGAAAGCAGGAAGAAAGTGAGAATAATGTCTCCTTTGCGGCATACTGTAATCAGCTGCCAAAACTTCAGAAAACTATCTGGGTGTTAATGAACAAATTTATTTTTGACTTATTTTTGTTTCAAAATGTTGTGGGTTTATCCTAACAGATGTTAAGATGTTTGTCAAATCTATTGCATTCTTAAAGATGTAAATAAGTACCTGAGAGAAAATATGTCAAAAAAAAACTAGATTTGCTTTAATGAAGAGAAAATGTCATTGTGCTTATAAGAAAGTCTAAATAAAATCATTTCGGCTCTGTAAACAGCAAATGCTACTACCATCTTAAGGACATATGAGTTTTGTCTCTGTGCCAAAAATCATAAGACCTGTACTTCCTGTTCTCATGATCCACTGCAACACTCTATTCAGAAAGTTCTGGGATGGATTTTTTTTTTCTTGTTTCTTTGATGTGCATCATACAATGACTTTGCTGGTTGTAGGTTTGGTGTATGTTTTTAGAACAGAGCAGAGATGAAGCTCAGTGGAACATTTCACTCGGGCTTTGATGTTAGATAAAATCCTTCAGCAAATCATATTTTCCTGTCCTTTTTAAGGGTCATTAAGGAAATAATCACACACACAGAACATGGTTTAAATATGCGTATTATATTTATGCCACAGAATATGCCATAAATATATTATAACAGCTTTTACAATAGTGAAAACCCAGAAACAACTTAAATTGACATTGATAAGAGATGGTTAATGACACTGAGGTCTAGTCGTGGGGAGGAATGTCACACAGCAATGAAGGTGAAGGCTGCAGAGCTCTGTGGTTCTATGGAGAAAAGCTTGGTTAGCACATTACAGAGAAAACAGTATACATTATACATGTGATGAAAACTACATAAAAATACGCAGTGATACTATCGAATGAGATCTTTTGCTTTTATTTCCTAATTTTTCTCTAGTGAGCATGAATTTTGATAATTGGAATGGGAAAAGAATATTTTATTGAAAATAGAAGCCTTACCCTTCGCTGTTGGTAATTTTCAGTTTGATTTGGTTTGTAGTGCTGTAGAAGGTTCTTTTGATTCCTCCAAACATTGTTTCTCAACCTCAGCCAGTTTGGGGATGTTTAGCAGAAACATTGGCCTCAAGACACATGATGCCAGTAGAATATCCTCAATTGTGGCAATGAGAAATGACTCATATGTTCCCAAACGTTCCCCCCCATGGGGGGCATAAAATCACCTCTGGCTGAGAAGCATTGCCCTAAAACCATGTGCTGATATTTTCCCAAATGCCCACTCCCCCAGGAGACCCAGCAAGAGGTAGCAGTGGCTGCTTAGTTGTCCATAGTGATGGAGTGTGCAGAAATCCAGGGATTCATTCATTCCCAGGACACTTGCTTTCCAGGGCCGTGTTTGGCTTCATACTGGCATGGCAGTGGGAAGCAGGGCTCCTTCCAGCTGCGGGGTGGGATTCGCTGGGAGGAATTCAGTCCCTCGCAGGCAGACATGGAGTGACGAAGGGGTCTGGCAAGCAAGAGGCTCATTAGGGCTCAGACACCAGCAGTTTTGGTCACAGTAAGGAGGTAGGAGCCAAATTCCCAGCCCGAGATGAGAATTAAAGCAGAAATGCAGTTGACTAGACATTGTGGTGCCTGCATCAGAGAACTGAAGCTCTTTAAATTCCTCCTGACAGGGAGTGGGGTTTGTTTTCAGAGTCTGGGCCAGGCTCTGCTTGCTGGTGGAAGGAGCAGAGCCTTGAATGAGGAAGTGGAAGAATGGGTAGCTACGGAGCACTGCCCAGGCCATATGGGACTGAGCAGGACTGTGCATCTGGACCAAGACACTTACACTTGGTTCTGGAAAGCAGGGAGGAAAGAAACAGCCAGTTTGCCTATAGCAAAGATCTCTAGAGGTAGATTATAGAATGTGCACTTTTTGGATTTTGAGAGTTAGTACTCAGTTGCCTTTCTAAATGACAGTGTGATGATCAATGGATAAAATACAATTTTGACAATTTTATAGTACTTGAATAATAAATTCTTGTTTATAGAGGTTTATGGATGTCACAGTTTTGCTTTCATGACCTGTTGATCATATCTCTGATTTATATCAGGGCTAGTCAGGAACACAATCTCTAATCATAACATTTTTCCTATGGGAAACTATATTTCTTTTATGACAATCTACTTTATGACGTGCTTTCCAGACATAATGTGTGGCAAAAAGTAGTTGTCTATAAAGTTGGTATTTATCTGTTTGTGTATTTCCATGCTTTTGTCTCCCATAATATAAGCTAATTTATTCTCTTTTATTAGCGATATGTATTTAATAAAGTTTCAAACGTTCTCTTTTTAAAAATGTGTGAAGCACAAGGAAGATGAATGGGTGATTAGTTAAGGTAGGGGTTCAGATTGAGTATTAAATGTATCTCGTGTCATAAAATAAGAGCATTCTATTAGATTGAGTAATGTGAAATTTCCATTTTTATAGCTTAAAGCAGTCAAATGTTAGCAATTTCATGTGGCTCAGAGTAAGAGTAGCATTGACCATAAAGAAAATTTTTGTGAGATGAATGTTCTGGTTTTTATTGCCTTCTTAAAAATTCAGAGATTCATTTCCCTGAAGACAGAGTTGAAAATTTTGGCTGCGTATCGTGTTGGGCATGGCTGGAACTCAACAAATTATTCTTACTTAGAAGGCTTGTTTCCATTGGAACAAGAGTTCTCAACCCTGGCTGCTCATAGAATCACTGGGGAAATTTTTAAAGGATAATGGTCAATGAACTGTACCCCAGACTGCCAGATAAATCAGTATGTTGAGAGTGGTGTGCGGTACAGCAGGGCTCAGGCTTTAGTATTTTATATATATATTTTTTGTTCCCTACATGACACTAAGGTGCAGGTTTGAGAGACAACTGCACTAGAATTTCACTTTGAATAGTCTTCATAAAACCTATCTATGCTGTAGAAAAACAAAACTGCATAACCTCTGCTCCTGACCTGTCTTGCTTTGGACTGACAAGGTCTAAAGATGAAATGTGAAACAATATGTTTAATTTGATTGAACCCATGTTTTTGGTTTTCATTCAAAAGGACATTTATTGGGTGCCTACTATGTGCCTGGTTCAATGGCTGGCTATTTTGGAGAAACAGATGAATGATGAGTCAAATAATTTAGCCTCCATAAAAAGCCAGAGGATTATATGAAATGTCCAGAATGGGCAAATGTATGGAAAGAGAAAGTAGATTGGTTGTCTAGGGCTGGGGAGATTAAGGAAAATGGGAAGTGACTGCTAATGGGCATGGGACTTAGTGTCAGGGTGACTGAAAGGGTCTAAAATTGATTGACTGTGGTGATTGAACAACTCTATCTTAAAAAACCATTGGCTTGTAGACTTTAAATGAGTAAATTGTAGGGAATGTGAATTACATCTCAGTAACACTTTTTTTAAAGGCCAAGTGTATCCTTTGCTGGGAGAATTTAACACTGAATAGGGAATTAAGAGAAGAAGTGAAGAAGCTCAGGGCTGCATGCTGTTCCTTTCAAAATTGATAACAGGGGACAATAATTGAGAGCAAAATAAAGTAAATCCTGCTTGGAGGAGTTAACTTACTGGCTATCTTCCAAGTAGCACCCGGGTGTTCAGAGGAATGTGGGAGGCTGAGAGCCAGGCAGGTGTCTGGGACCTCCTGTGGGTAACAAGACAAGCACTTCCTTAGAGCTCACTGTGCTCCAGGCACTGCAGCCAGCGGGGTGTGTGTGTGTGTGTGTGACCCATCTAATCATCCCACGAGCATCCCCATTTTACCACATTCAAACTGAGGTGCAGAGAAGGTAGCTGTGTCATACAGTCGGTAAGCAGTGGCATTCAGACAGCCTTGCAGAGTGGGAAGGATTCCGATAGGACTGGTGATGCGGGCAGGGGGGTTGCAGGAGGTAGGAAGGCCTGGGCACGTGGAGGGACCGGCAAGTGGCGGCATGTTCAACCGGGGTGATAATGGAGGGAGCGCAGGGAGGGCTGCTGAGGAACGCTCCTGACTGTGCTGAGGAATCAGGACAGGTATCACAGGTGGGTATCACAGCAGAGCTTAGAAGGCCCAGTTCAGCTGTGCGTGTCTGGATGCGGTCTCTCTGCGTCTGCTGCCTGTGTCTCACCTGGGGTGTGGGCTGGCGTGCCACACACTGTCCATCCCACGTGGCATCACGACCTGGCCCACAGGGAGCAGCCACCAAAAGAGAAGTCACCACAACCTGGGAGAACTGAAAAGCCTCCGTGGGACCTGCCTTACGACCTTACATTCTTCGCAGTGAAGCCAACAGTCCCAGGCCAGGGGAACATCCCTAGCTCATTATGCTGAGAACATGTGGCCTCAGACCTCCAAGGGGAACCCTCCAGACGGGAAAGGCATGTCCCTTCACCCCTGACCTCCTTGCTCTCCCCAAAGTAGGAGCGAATTGGGTTTCCCCACTTTTCTCTTCCTTCCCGGTGGGACAGCTGGGGACACAGGGAGAGGAGGAAGGAGGGACTGTGGGCTCTGTGCCCATCCTGCGTCTCAGGCTAACGGTGTCGTTGGTGGCCACAGTTTGTGTTTCAGAGCCAGCAACTTTTCACCTCCCTGAACACATTCTCCTCAATCTTCCCCTCTCAGCTTGTCCTCTCGGGGGCTCCGTTTAGTCATGAAGATTTTTCCACCATAGTTTCCCGTCCAGCCGCCTCTCATGCTTGGATCCTACACCAAACATCTCGCTTGTAGGTAGCTTTGTTGGTATTATAATCTCCACATCACCCCTAAACAATCAGGAGGTCACAGCAGAGTTGTTCTTCCCTTCTTTTCTTGTCCCCTAGATCTCACCATAAGTAGTCCTATTATGTGCTGCCTCAGTTTTTTTTTTTTGACAATTCTAGGCACCCGTGGCTTTTTGCCTCCCATTAAATCAGCCTTCCCCAGTGCCTCTGGCTTCTCTGGACTCCTGGGGCCCCACTGGCCTGAATCTCTCTCCTCCCAGTTATCTCCCTTCCATCCCGCTAGTTAACTGTCCCGCTTCCTTGCGCTGCCTTGCCAGCCATCCCTGTCATGTGAGAGACACTTGATGAAGCAGGTGCGACCCTGCCCTGGTGAAGAAAGGTGATAATTGCTCTGATGTCCCAAACCAGGGTGAACAGCAGGTGTCCCTGGAACACACTCATCTCAGACGTGCCAGCCTCCGTCTTTCTTCTATGCCTCACTTCAGACTTTTCTTGCTGTGATTCTCTCATCAAATTCCTACCCCCAGCCTCACACACACCCCAGTTCTTTAACTCTCACAATTTAGATTCCTTTTATCCTCCTTTGTGCTAAACTGATAGCACTTGGCTTTTCTTATCTTTTATATCTTATATCTGAAAATAATAACTATGTGTAACTTTTTATCTGTGACCTCAGATTTTGGCAGTGGGGAAAGGATCTGTGGGATTCACAGAAAAAGGTTGCCAAGACTGCCATAAGAATTTTTAGGAATGTGAGGAGGGTGAAATGGGCAAGAGCTGACGATGAAACTTGTTGGATGAACTGATGGACCCTGAACCCGCCCCGCCAAGACGGCGGTGCCCTCTTTCCTAGCACAGAATGTGCCACCTCCAACGAGAGGTGCCTTCGGCTCCTCATAGCTGTGGGTGAAGGACTGCAAGGGGGCAATTTGGAGGGAGGGCATCAGAGGAAGAGAGAGAGCCAGCTGTTATCCCTGCGCCCCAGACGTCCCTGAGCCTGGTTTCTGGCTGTTCCCCTCCATTCCCAATACCTCTGCCTCCCGTTTCCTGGTAAATCGTAGTCATATTGGATCATAAATAAGCCAGAGTCAAGGTTGTCCTCAGCTCATCTCTGTGTATGGACTTTCTCCTCTGACCACAAGCACAAAGAGAGCCCCCTTCCTCTCTCCTTCACTCTCACACAGTGAATGACTGAGAAAGTTTGGGGCTCTTGTGACAGGAGGTTTCAGGGGTTTTGTTTATTTGTTTGCTTAAATTAAGGACAGGGTCTCCCCTCTGTTGTCCAGCCTGGAGTGTAGTGGCACAGTCAGAGCTCACTGCCACCTCACATTCCTGGGCTCAAGTGATCCTCCTTGGCCCCCCTCAGGTTCCCAAGTGGCTGGAGCACAGGCATGCACTACCTATACCTGGATAACTTAAAAAATTTTTTTTTGTAAAGATGGGATCTCTGGGCGGTGCCTGTGGCTCAGGGGGCAGGGTGCCAGCCCCATATAGTGAGGGTGGCAGGTTCAAACCTGCCCCGGCCAAACTAATAAAAAAATAGCCGGGCGTTGTGGCAGATGCCTGCAGTCCCAGCTACTCGGGAGGCTGAGGCAAGAGAATCCCCTAAGCCCAAGAGCTGGAGATTGCTGTGAGCTGTGATGCTACAGCACTCTACTGAGGGCAATAAAGTGAAACTCTGTCTCTATTAAAAAAAGAAGAAGAAGAAGATGAGGTCTCACTGTGTTGCCTAGCCTGGTCTCAAACTCCTGGACTCAAGCAATCCTTCTGCCTCTGCCTTCAAAAGTGCTGAGATGATAGGCGTGAGCCACCCAGGCCCAGCCAGAGCAGAAGATCGAGAAAAAGAAGAGTGTAGGGAATGAAGCTTTCCAGAGAATGAGTGGGGACTCAGGACTTTTCCTGTCTAGTTGGAGGTGTGAATCTGGAAAGAAATGGACCATTTTATAGGAAAGGTAACCCTTTAAGGAGGTTCGTGAAATTGAGGAACTACAAAAAAAGGCCATGGCATTAGAATTGCACCCAAGTTCAATCCTGGACCTTTGGGCCAGGAGTGATAGAAACCTCCAACTGGACCTCGTTTGTTCCTGAAAAGGCACAATATCCAGAGTAGCTGCAGAAATGACTGGGATTTAGACAGCTGTGGCCACATGAAAAGGCCCTTCTTCCAGCTCAGCACTGTATTCACTGTCCTCTTTGGCTGCTAACCTGCTCTGCTGGGGCAAGGCTCCGTGACCCTTACCCTCCCCCTCTGGCCCACGCAGCCTATGACTTGTGCCAAACGCTGGGTGCACTGATGTCATCTATCCCATGCCTTTGACATTACTGGTAGTGTCCAGTAAATGCAGATGCCACCAACCAGCTAAAATCAATTCAAGGAATATCTCACAAGTTCCACCTATATGCAGTATACAATACCATGGATTACTAGAGTGTAGGTATACAATGGAGAAATGATCCTTGGAACACCTATAAGAGGTTGATCTCACTGGGTTGGTCATGACTGCTTAGGATGTATACTGCTGTTGACACTATAGGTATGTGTAGTTGTATCTGCATAATGTTCTTTATAAGCTCTTAGAAAATAATTGCTGCACCCAATTGTTTAGGGATCCCACAAAGAGGACAACAGTGTTGCATCCTCTAACGCCTTGTCCCTGTGGCCACATGAAGGAAACAGGCATGACACGGATTAGAAGTACAGGCTTGCAAGAGGCAGGCTAACCTTAAGTGCAGGGTAGCCCTCCACAGTGGCTATTTATTGAGATGGCATCTGACAGGTGAGGAGAGTATTAGACAATGACTGTGTGCTTAAGGATTGCCCAGGCTGGAGCTCTCTGTGGTGCCAGAGGATGATTAAGCTTTAACACCTGCAGATGAGTTGCCCAAGGGTCCGCCTCAAGCTGCAAATCATCTCGCTCAGAGGCCTTCTGGCTCTCAGGTCTTATACATTCTCCCTGCTCTTGTGTAGGCAAGGGAAAACATTTATTGATTTCAGCCGTTCTCCTCACCGAGGAGCTTTTCTTGTTACGTCATGGGGGAAAAACAGAATAACTGTTACTTAGTGAGGGTTTTCACAAAAGAAAAGGAAGGGAGGCCAGCAACATCTTTAGAAATCTAAGCTCACCTAGGCCTAGAGAATGGGGAGCTCTCTGTCCAGCCCTTAGTGGTGGAACCCTGTAGCAATCCTTCCCCTCTGAATAGAAACTCCAACTGCCGTTAGGAAAAAGGACACTGACCCCCAAGCTACTTCTTGCTGAAACTGGACAATATGGGGGGCAGTTAGAGGTTCCCCAGAGGAGATTGCTCCAGGGTTTACAGTAAATAGAAATCTACATTAAATTTTCTCCACAATAAATTAAATTTAGTTTACTATAACTTTTTACTTTATAAGCCTTGCAATATTCATTTCTATTCTCCTTACAATTTCCTACACAGGCTCACACGGATGGGAACTTTAATGTTTTACTAAGATGAAGGAATAGTTACCATAGTTTTCCACTGTTGAAGTAAATCTTGACCTCACAAATTAGTAGTAGTATCAGCCATATATGGTTGAATGTGAACATTTTGACCATCTGGTCCTATACAGGTTAAAGGCAATAGAAAGACTGAATTTAAAGGTCCTATTCCTGTAAAAGTAACATTAACTATCCATTTTGGCCACTCCTTGGGCCATTGATTTAAAGCTATAACAGACATCAGCACCATTTTCTAACAGGCCAGTAAAGGATCTATATTTCAAGGTATTAATTGAAGTCTATTATTAATAGAGGTTTGCCAAAAAATACTGTTTGTACTGCTGAGATCATCAGTACATTTTTTATCAGTACTTTGTAATTTAATGTGAGACAGGAGCAGCGATTGAGCAATCTTTTGTCTGGCTAAAATTTGAGTTGGTTGGTTTACTGAGATCATGATCGGAATTTCTCCTAAAAAGTCACCATTAACGACACTTGTGTGGACAAATACCCCATGAAATGCTAAATTACTCTTTCCCAATAACCTGGGGGAAGAGGACCACATATTCCTGTTTAATTTTTTTGTTCCCATGTTGGGAAGTAAAAGAACATGCTGGCAAGTCTAAAGCAGCAGTACCTGGGGTGACGTGTAGAAGGGATGGGACGGCCTTAAATCACTGGTGAGTGGGTAGAACTTCAGACCTGTATTCTTTGCCTGCCGGCCCAGGCTGGGCCCGACTGACAGTTTCCCTGCTGGAAAGGTGTTCCATCTTTGTCAAATTGAGAGCTGCATTCTCTTGCCCAGTGGCCCCTTTCTATACTTGGGGCATATACCTGGAGGTTTACATGCTCTTTGTTTCTTTAAGGCATTTGATGTCCTTTTCCCTTTCCAACTTTCTTTTCTCATATGGCCTAGCTTTCCACATTTATGGCATTCGATTTTAGCTGGGGGAATTTCTCAGCTTCCCAATCTGAGTTGCTATGCCGATGTAGCATTTAATGGCTTCAATTATGAGATTATTCATCCAATCTTGGAACTGTTTAATCTGATCCTTTAGCTGTTCAATCTGATCTTGTAACTGTTGTAGCTCATTTTCCATGATTTTTCTCTTCTGGCTTTTTCTATGCACCTTTTACCTCTTACAATCTTTCCCTTTCAAATTGAACCTTTTATTGCCTTAAAGGGACAGGGGGCATGATCGTTCCAAAGCTGCTTCCTGCTGAAAGTGGAAGCTGGCACAGGGGAAGGCAACTAAAGGTTCCTTTCCCTAACTTGATAAACTTTTGCAATCTATTCCCAAACTTTTCTCTTTGCTGTTTGCTGAAGGCTTTTCTCACCCCAGGGTCTTAAGGCTTTTGTTTACTAAAGGTTCTTCTTACTCTGACTTCTATCTTTTCTCTTTCCATTCCTGAAGGCTTTTATCATCTTTTTTCCCCAGAGGGTTTACTGAAATGTCGTTCCGAGCCACTCCACAGAAGTAGTTAGAATTTGGAAAGACAAAGTCCAAGAAAGAAGAAGAAAAACCAAAATAGAAAGGCTTGTTGTTGGCTGTCTTTTTCTTAGATATTTCTTTCCCCCCCTGTACATTTCTATTTCTCTTCTTTTTCTTTTGTTGTTCTTAGCTTATTCTCCCTTGGGCCCACCTCTACTAAATCTCTGTGGCTTGTTCTCTATCCTGCCATCTACTCCATTTGTCAGTGACATTCACTAGCCCACTTCAGACACCACTTATCGGCCCCCTGCTTATCTAAGTTCCAACCGTGGACCACTATGCTACCTCGCTCAAGAACAATTTCTCTTAGGTGCCTGAGGGCTATGTACTTTAGCTGAAGAGAGAGGGAGTCTTTGAGTGAGTAAAGCAGTCTTAGGAGAATAGACTTTAGCAGAGAAACACTGTTCTGGCCTTCTGCAGGTAGGAGAAGCAACAAAGTCAGAGTGAGTGGTCTGTGATAGAAAGCAATTCCCGTCCATCGACCCACGAATAGATTAATAAATTGTGGTACATGTCTCCATTCTTTAAGTCAGGAAATTGATGAAACCCAGTAGGAGGTAGAACTAGGACCCAAACTTAATTATATCTGACTTCAAAGCCTCTGTCTCTAATCACTGCTTGGGAGGAAAAAAAGAAGAAAACAGCTCAATAATCAAAGAGTAATGACACCACCTAGACCTCCATCTTCCTGTATGTGAGATGTTTTAAGCTTTTTGAAAGAAAATTATTCCATTTTTCCATGCTGATTTTGAATTGATATACTTTAACATATCAATGCGCTTTTTAGGTTGGTCAACACAAAAGTTTCAGTATAATCATTCTTCTTTTTTGATATTTTCTCTGAAGCCTGGGATTGATCTAGAATCAATATTTGAAAAACAAATTACTTCAGTTGTTGTACTGATAGTGCAATGTTTTGAACGGACTGAGAAATAGACGTAGTCTATAAAGTATACGTTCGTGACCCACTTAAAGCATGACTAAAGCCCATGGCATTCAGCTTTGTATATGTTACCAGTACCAGTTCAGTAGGTTAACTTTAAATAGTTAAAAATAAAACTCTAAAGGGTAAGTACCACTGATAGGGGGTAAATATCACAGAAAGTGACACACAAACACATACAGATTTCATCCCAATCACAACTAATGGTGCCAAACTCGTCTTTCTGTAATAGATGATTAGTATAATATTGTGTTAAACATTAGAGAAAATAATTAAGAGCAATCTTTCTGAAGACTTACTGTAAAAAAACCATCCCCTAGAAAATAACAATTAATTATGAAGATTACAATGTGGAAAATTATATTACAAAAAAATTAATTTGCTCACATTACTGACAGTTAAACGAAACTTGGAGATTCTTCCTAATTAGACAGAATAGAGAATATTCTGCCCAGTGGAGCATACATAGAAGTGTTACTTAAAACCTCTCTAAAAATTTCAGTGAAGTATAAGGTCACTAGTATTACATGGTGCCATTTTCTCCAAAATAAATTTAAAGTCAATATATTTGGTGTGAATAAAAATATATTTTAATGGATAAATGACACAATGAAACTAATTTCTATATTTTTATCTGATAGCCCTTATCTATAGGTACATATAAAGATGTTATCAGAATTCAATATTATTCAATGGAAACAAAGTAAACAAAACCAGTTTCTTTTAAAGCCATAAGGGACAGTGTATTATAGCTTAGTTTTGATTATTAAAGCATTATATTTCAATATCTATAAACACATCCAATAAATTCAATATTCCACCATTAATTCCATATAATTCACTGATTTACTTGAGAATATACATTTATGTCCAATTTGAAAAACAGTTCAATTTATTGTTTGTACTTTTCTCTAATCAGAATTGATTCTGCTTTAGGAAGACTTAGCCTGACCTGAAACATTGTTCTCTTCCCTCTTATAGGTATCTTGTCTTTTATCATGGTGGCATTGCAATGTTGAGGAAGATTCCCCAGAGAGAAGTAACAAACTCTGTGGAATAGGAATGTGGTTAAAATATGATCAGCCTCATCTAGGGAACATTGTGGAAAACTATCCGTTATAGTGAGACTAACCACACTGATGTATCTTCCCATAGAACATATCAAATAAAATATGCTGTATGAGACAAACATGTCCACCTTCTCAAGTATACAGGTGTACAGTAATCTAATACAGTTTAAAAGAATCATAGATTCCTGAAAAAACAAAATTTCTCGGCCTTAAGCCTTCCATTCCTTGCCACCATCCTCCCTTATTGATACCCAGCCAAAATATTCAGAAGGGTGCCATCCAGAGAGTAATGGTGAAACATATGAAAATGTTTTCGGAAAATAACAATCCTCCATCTAGTATACTGCTGCAATAAGTGCTGTTGCAGAGAAGAAGGTTTACATCTATTTTTCTTTATGGCCATTCTTTAAATCTTATCCTAAAATATTGCTTAGCAGTGAAAGTAAAAATGATCGCTCTTGTCATATATGTCCCACATAAAATGTTTACTAGCATAACAACTAGAGGTTGACCTTTGCGATGGAAGCCAGCTAAGTGTGATAAAACACAGATCTTGGAGAAAGGTATCCACTCCTACCCTTTTTCTGATGCTGAATTATATAGCTCTACTCCAGTTTTTTTGTATTTGGGTTTTTTTTTCCCCTTTTGTCCTCTCACTGTTTTAAGGTGAGTTTTGGTGTTACTTGGAGTCTATTTTTTCTTTAAAGAACAAACAGTTTGGGCACAGAGAATAAAGAAATATTGGCTTTTCTGGCAGAAAAGAAATTCATCATCCAAAGATGCCATTAGTCTCAATTCCGTTATAAAGAAACATTCTCTTCTGATGTTTTCGCCAAAAAAAAAAAAAGTGTTAGGAGGGCTGAGAGAGAGAGAGAGAGAGAGAGAGAGAGAGAGTGTGTGTGTGTGTGTGTGTGTGAGAGAGAGAGAGAGAGAGAGAGAGAGAGAGAGAGAGAGAGAGAGAGAGAGAGATTCTGTATGAGATTAAGCACAAAAACAAGTAAATTTAAGATATTTCAAGTTTATGTTCAAAATATTTCTTACTGTCCTTTATCTCTCTATTCTATCCTTCTGAAGACTGGAACATCTACATATTTGTTCTATGTATTTAACTCAAAGAGACTTCCAAAAACTCATCTGAACCTCTCAGAGGTGAAAAAAATGATCTTCCCCAAGTGGAATCAGTGGAATCATTTCGTTTTTCCATTTTTTACTTTTCTTTATATTTTATTCTAACAGTACCATTGGCCACCACACTTCCTCACAGCAAAATTAATTTGCCTCCCTGAATTTTAGATTAATTTGAATTAATGTTTATATTAGTTCTTCAATCAAATATAATTTAATTCTATTAACTGTATTGTTTAATTACAGGAAAAAAATATGTTGGTGTTCTTATTTTGTCCTTCCATCCTCCCTTCCTTTGGGGAAACTATCTCCTTCTTATTATATGATAGTCATGCTCAGTCCTAACATTACGGTGGACTCTTTGTTCTCCCTTAAACCAACAGCAAGTGATCCAAGTCTACCCAGGGTTCTGGTGCCAGACAGCTTAGATCAAAATCTTGTTTCCACCACTCACTATTTTCGGGGTGAATCACATATTTCTTTGTGGATAATTTTCCTATCTTTAAAATGGGGGAAATAATATCTATTGTGAAGATTAAGAAGTTAAGACAGAGTACCCAGTAATAGCACATAAACGCTTCTCAGTATTATCATTTCAATACTAATAATTGCTATTTCAGTTGCCACCCACCATCTAACTGCTAAGTGGAGAAAGCATGTGTATAATAAAGCTGGGATAAGCTAAGCAGGGCCAAGACAAGAAAGCAGTGTCCTAATGACACTGAACTCCAGTGTCAACTCCAGTTTGAACTCCAGACTCAGCTGAGTCTGGGTCTAGATTTCCAATTCTGTGAGCTAAAAGCAGATCCCTTCCTTTTATTTTTCCTTAAGTTCAGTTGAGTTGGATTTTTGGTACCCAGTGTAACCTTTCACATAGGGTGAAGTTTTTGTTTTTATTTTTTATACTTTTGTTTTTGGTCTCCTAAAATGGATTAACTAATTCACAATAAAAGGTATTGTAGGATTCTCTGACTAAATTGGTAGCCTGGGTATAAAATTATTTCAAACTTTGCCTTAAGATAATCTAGGAAGAGAACCCTCTTTTAGTGAAGTCACATAGTGACCATCTTTACATTATGATTGTCAAGCTCGGCATAAAAGGCAGGAGGATATGGGCTACACTAAGCAATGTCCTGACCACTGCTGAGTGCTGAACCCACCTTGTCCCTCCCTGTATACACTGTGGGCTGAACTAGTATTTCTGTGTCCATTGTATCACGTCACCCAAATTCCCATATTGACTTTCCGTGAGTTCTATGTCTGATTGATTTGTTTATCCCCACTTGTTCTCTTCCCACAAGTTCTAGTTCCATATTTGTGTTGGTTATCTACAAAACACACGCAAGCCATGTTCTCTGCAGATTTGAGAAAGGTTTCCTGTGAGCTTTTAGATCTTCCATTTTATTTCACCTCAGAGAAATGTACAATCTAGTTGTAATGCACGATCCTTTTGTTACTATTTATAATGGTATTACCTTTTGAAGGATAAACTTACAAAATATTGTGGAGCTAGATTTAGCCTCCTACAACTTCCTACTGTCATAAATTTTATGTTATGGGAAAAACTTGCAAAAAAAAAAACATAGACTATTTTTGTATTTCACAAGTCCTGCAGCATATCGGCATCATCTCACTGTGCACAGTCTGGAACGTCTTCCTCTGAGATTTGATTTAGTAAATGTGCTCTGCAGTTCAAGCGCCTTCTTTCAAAAATCTCTCTGGGTAAATTCTAATAAACAATACTGCCAACTGCTGGATTGTTAATGAATCCAAGTTTTGGAAAGTTCTGATGTAGAACTTGCTTGGGGCAAAATTAGAATTAGAACTAAGAGGGACAGAGAGAGGGAATGTCTGGATTCTCCAAAATCAGTTCCATGGCTGGGCTTCCTGATGACATTAATCAAAAACATCTGCCTCTCTCTCTTTTTAAAGTAATTTAATTTGAGTTGCATGTCTACTCATTCTGAATGTTAAATGGAATAAAGACAAGGCCTAAGTTGGATGAACTCCGCACATACTGGCTTAGCATAGAAATTTTCAGGCATTGCAATGAGTGAAGATTGACAAAAGGATGTGCTCAGTACTGACCGGGACCTCACATATGGGACTGCAAAATGGAGAGGTTCAAGAAGGCAGGAAGAATAAAAGGGGTGGGCCAGTTTTAACCCATGCTTCCTGAGTGAAGTATACTCCCCATGCCTATCTTTTAAATGAACTCCTTGGTATTGACAGCTCAAGATCAGAGACAGCGACCAAAGGTAGCAGGTGGCCAGACGCCTGCAAGAATACTGGGTCTTATATCAGGCTAGAAAAGAGATGCTGTATTTGGAAAGCCTGGAGCAGGATCAGTTTTCATCCCCCCTGGGATAACCAAGCCTTCCCAGCATTGCGTCTTTGAAACAACACAGAGGAAGAATGTGTTTTGTAAGTGCTGGCTAACATATTACAACATGGCATTTGTACTCCCTAAATCGATAAAAATAAAAATAATAATAATATTAATAATAATATGATTATTGCTAAGAGAAAAAAGCCTTTGTCCAGGAACATTTCTGAATGGGCACCTATTCTTATGGAGGTGAAGTCTACTCAGTATCTACTGAAGCTTCCTTTGATAATTGTTTCCATCCTTTTAATTAACCCGCATGACCATGAAGTCTCCCAGGAAGTGGCTGGAGGTCTTTGAGGTAGAAAAGACCATTGATAAACTATTCTACACAAGACATGCATGTTTGGTTTGTGTGAGGGGAGTGAGGAGAAACAGGAAATGAGGCTGCAGGATAAGAGAGAGAGGAAATTGAAATTTCTGGAGCATTAGCTAAATGACTTTCTAAAATGAGAATGGCTAATATTTAATTTCAATTCACTTCATAATTTATGAATGCCATTGTCTATGTAGAATCGGGGTGTATTTCACAAGTCCTGCAGCATATCGGCAGGACTACGTCACTCCCCACAGCATCCCTGTTACATGTGCCAATGAACTGTGAGCAGCATTAGGAGCGTGGCCCATGCTGTGTCAGCAAAGAGAGCATAACTCTGCAAGGTGCCCTGGGAGTGAGGGGACAGGGGTATCACGAAAGCATATGCTCTTTGGGAATCAGATATCTTAGAGCCAATGTTGTATTTCTTTCTTTTTTTAATTAAATCATAATTGTGTACATTGGTGCATTCATGGGGCACCATGTGTACAATTGTGTACATTGGTGCATTGTGTATAATTGTGTACATTGGTGCAATCATGGGACACATTGGTACAATTGTGTACATTGGTGCAATCATGGGGCACAATGTGCTGACATTATATACAATCTGAAATATTTTCATTGAACTATTAAACATAGCCTTCACGGCCTTTTAATCACTACACAATGTTGTATTTCTTATGGAAAGCAAAATAGGTTAAAACTAATATTATTTCAATCTCAGAGGAAAGAATGAGTGTCTTGAGTTGTTATCTGAGTTATTATACCGAGAACATAACTAGCACACAGTAGTTCTTTCCAAGCGACCTACTTCTGACAGGATACTTTGAAAGTCTGGAAACCTTTTTGCTTTTTCTAGTAAAGATTTGCCCTGAGTATTACATGTTCTATATGAATTGTGACCAAGAAATTCCACTTCTAGTGTTCGCTGTTGAAAAACTCAGAGACTCAAGCTGTCAAAATTCCTATAATGATGACTTGGCTAATTAAGTCTGGTCATATCCATACAAAAGATGAAATAATGTACAGCTATTTGAGCAACTTTTAGAAGATTGTTTAATGGTATGGGAATTCTTCTTACATGTCTTCTTACATAGTATGCTTAAAAATCCATAAAGTCTATTATGATTTTTATTTTCTAAACATGTGTGTAGTAGTTTGTATATATGTATATATAATTTATAAAAACTGTCGATATATAAATATGTACATATGTCCTTAATTTTAAAAATATTTAAAGTATATATAAGCAAAAATGAAAGACTGGGAGCTTAAATCTCATAATATTAACATTAGTTATCTTTATGTAATAGAATAGTGAATGATTTTTATTTGCGCCTTTCTCTAGGTATTTTGCAATTTACATATGAAACATATGTGCATGGTAGCCTTGTAATCAGAATCTCCAAAAATGTAATTTATAGTATGGTTATAATATAAAGTTAGAAATAAATATGTCACTATAAAGTGGGGAGACAGTGGGTTCTAAAAACTAAGGCTTGAGTTTAGGTGATGTTTGAGCTTCCTGACTTGCTCAACAGCTTAGTAACTTCAAATCTTGTTAGTTTTTGGGTTTCTATGAAAATGATATACTTCGGCATGATTTCTATCTTGCTTTATTGATTAATGTTTATTTTTATCCACAAAATAAGGAATAAAAATATTCTCTTTCTGTAATTGACAAAATACATAAATGTATAGATTCTAAAGTGAGCATCTCAATTCTCTCAGTCTTCTGTCTCACCACCCTCTCTCCTCTCCTCCTCAGAGGTAATCATTGTTAACATGTATAAATGTACATTTATGCATATGCATATGTGTATAGTAAATTTAAAATATAAATTGAAAATGCTGATTTTTCATGAATTTCTTGCCCATTCCTCTATGTCATTACATAGAGGTCTCTCTCATTGTAAGATATTTGCATATTATTTTATAGTATTGGTGCATTGGAATATATCCAATCATTCTACTATTGGATATTTAGTTATTTTATACGCTCTACAATTATTTATACAATGTAATATATTTTCTTTGAACAATTGAAAGAGCTTAACTTACTTGAACCTATACATGATTTAAAAACAAATTTGTAAATAGTTTTTGCATTAATTCTCCAGATATTCGTTTCTTCTGGCTTAATACTTCTTGAGTCAATTAAGAATATTTATTTATTATTTGTATTTATTTATTTATTTTTTATAATTTTATTAAATCATAGTTGTGTACATTAGTGCAATCATGGGCACAATGTGCTGACTTCATAAACAATCAGAAATATTTTGGTCGAACTGTTAAATATAGCCTTCATGGCATTCTCCTGTATTAATTATTTATTTTTGAGGCAGAGACACACTCTGTCACCCTCAGTAGAGTGCAATGGCATCATAGCTTATGACAACCTCAAACCACTAGGCTAAAGAGATCCACCTGCCTCAGCCTCCTGAGCAGCTGGGACTACCGGCACCCACTACAATGCCTGGTTAGATTTTAGACACAGAGTCTCACTCTTTCGCAGGCTGGTCTCAAACTCCTGAACTCAAGCAATCCTCAGGCCTTGGCCTCCTATTTTATTTTTTAACAAAATAATTTGTTAAAAACTCAAGGAACTTACACAGGTATCAATGATTTACTCTCTTGAAAAACATCAGGGCTGAATTACTGATTTTTAGTGTAAAACTTCCCTCTGACTTCTGAGTAAGTTCTCCAATTCCTCAAGTTTTCAAATGCATTTGACCTCTTTTCAGTGGCAATTGGAGCTTTCTTTTCTAAGAGTCTTTTCATGTGTTCATTTTATAAGATACTTCCTCTATTATTGGTCTCAAAATCAATTTGTGGAAGATTTTGGGGGGATTAGGAGAGCAAGGGAAATTCTTAGTTATGATCATGTACAAAAAAAGAGCTTGGTGCATTAAAAACTGGTCCCTAGCTTCCATATGATGGTCATCCCATTTTTTTCTATAGGCAAATTGTTATGAAATAATAAAAGCCAATATCAAAATTATATATGTACAATCTTTTTTAATAAAAGATTTAGCCAAACAGAACATTTTGGCAAAGTGATAGTCACTCAGCATTTAAAATTTTTCCATATCAACCACTGTTCCCTTTGTCCTTCTTATTTTGTTTATACTTACCTTTTCTTCTTTTTCTAACTTTAACCTAACATTTGGGTCTACTTTTATATAAAATTTTTAGTCTGCAATGAGTTTTCAGACCTAAATGTAAGAATTCCTTTTTTCCTACCTACCACAAATTCTTGTAACAGTTTTTTAATTTCTTCTTTCTTTTTCTTTACTTTGCAAAAAAATTTGGTTTCTTTTGGTTTCATTTTTTGTTTTGTTTTGCTAGTGCTTATGGTTGAGTAATTCATTCAGAAAAAGAGCATGATAAAGTTCTAAGTGCTTTCGTGATTTAAAAAACGTTTCATTTGACCATTCACTTGAATCTCACTTTGGCAGACAGGGTATGCTGGACTTCAAATTATTTTGTCTTCTCAATGCTCTCTCATATTCACTGTTACTAAAAAAGACACTGGTGTCATTTGGATAATCCAAATGCATCGTACATGGAGGTACCCGATTTAACCACTCACATGTGCCCCCAGTATGTCCTCTTACTCCACTAACTCTAGATCTGATGTACCACTGAACAACAGGCTGTAGGTCCCCTTGTGAATGTTGCTTTATTTCTCTACTTCCCTTCGTTTTCATTTCTCTGTTACTTTGCCTTCTCTGTCAATTTTTCTCTCTCCTCCTATGTTCCACTATGTATAAAACTTTTTTATGGCCTCTCACTTTCTCTGTCTCACTTCAAGGGATTTGGGACAGAAGGGGATGTTGGGGACATGTACTCATTTTATCGTCTGACTGACTCCAGATTCCTCTGCACACAGTTTGTATACGTGTTCACCCTTGGGTTACCTTTGCCATGATTGTCTCCTTCACTTCTATTTTAAAATCATATTGTGGATCCATTTTTTAAAACCATTGTAATTCAAATTCCAGAAGCCAGTCCAGTAGATATACACAACCTTAACACATAGGCCACCTCTTCCTCACAAAATTCCTGTGAGCATCAAACAGGACAATGTAGAGGGCGGTGCCTGTGGCTCAGAGGAGTAGGGTGCTGGCCCCATATGCCGGAGGTGGTGGGTTCAAACCCAGCCCCAGCCAAAAACTGCAAACAAACAAACAAACAAAAAAAACAGGACAACATATAATAGAATTGCATAAAACATGGAATACTATGTAAACTTGTGACTAATACAGTCACATTCATTTTCCATTTCTAGAAAGTGTGAACTATGTTTTAAATTCCTGTTTTCCCATAGGCAGTTATCTATTCAACTAATTGATGAGTTGAAATTTGCTGAATGAATGAGTGAATGACCTTACCACTTTACATTTTATTTTTAAAGCATATCGTATTTTGTATGTTTTCTAAAAGTACCTATCATGGAAGATAAAAATAAATATACAGTTTTCATTCATTTTATACTTAAGATGCATGAGATGCTATTACTGTCTGAATTATGTCTCTCAAATTCATATTTTGAAAGTCTACTACCTCAGAAAGTAACCAAACCTGGACATAAGGTTCTTTAAAGAGGTAATTAAGTTACAATAAAGTGTATAGTGTGGGTCCTAATTCAATATGATTGGTGTTCTTATAATAAGGAAAATCTGAGCATAGGCATGTACACAGGGGTGGGGGAACCGTCTGAGGTCACAGTAAGAAGGTAGCCTCATCTGTAAGCCAGGGAGAGAGGTGTAAGAGAAACCCAGTCTCCCTCATGATCTGATCTCAAACATCTAGCCTCCAGAACTTTCAGAAAATAAATTTCTGGATTTGGAAGGAGGCTAGGGGTGGGGTGGATAGGTTCTTGCTCTGTCATTTAGAGGCATCATCATAGCTCACTGCAACCTCAGAGTCCTGGGTTTAAGAGTCCTCCTGCCTCAGCCTTCTATGCAGCTGAGAGTATAGACAGGCACCACTATCCCTGATAATTTTTCTATTTTTTAGTAGAGACAGGGATCTCTCTCTTCTTCAGGCTGGTATTGAACTTCTGTCCTCAAGAAATCCTCCTGCCTCAACCTCCCAGAGTGCTAGTATTATAGGCCTGAGCCACCGTGGTAAGCCAATTTCTATTTTTCACATAGTCCTGTCTGTGATAGTTTGCTATGACAATGTAGTGAACTAGGCCAGATACACTACTGTGCTTTAACAGTATTATCTCTTTTAAACAACTACTGAAGTAGATAGAGTAATCCATCCAATTTATAGATACAGTTTGGAGTTTATTTATTGTAGAAGTAGTGACTTCATGGAAAAGGAACAAAGGAAGATTTGTCTAACACCCATCAGCACTCGTAATTTTTTTTTTATTTTTATTAAATCATAATTGTGTACATTGGTGCAATCATGGGGCACAATGTTCTGACTTCATATACAATCTGAAATATTTTCATTGAACTATTTAACATAGCTTTCATGGCCTTTTAATCACTCTATGAAGACATTTATATTCTACATTTAGTAATTTTTCACTTGTACCCTTTTAAGATGCACCGTAAGTGTGATCCCACCAATCACCCGCCCTCCACCCATCCTCCCCCCCTCCACCCTCCCTTGCCCATTTACCCATTTCTTGTACCATAACTAGGATTTAGCCTTCATATGAAAGCTATAAATTAGATTCATATTAGGGCTGAGTACATTGGATACTTTTTCTTCCATTCTTGAGATACTTTGCTAAGAAGAATATGTTCCAGCTCCATCCATGTAAACATGAAAGAGGTAAAGTCTCC